>CAADRB010000058.1:1108950-1173813 GCA_900708905.1 Hymenolepis diminuta | reverse complement strand
GGTTAAAGCTTCAGAAGTCGTCATATTATTGTGAGTGTACACATTTCATCTGGACAATGGAAATATTTTTTTATTTCTTTTATGAGGGTGCGAATAACAGAAGCTAAATCCGAAACAATGAATATGAAACTCCAACTAGTTATGTTAAGTTGAATACATGTTAGCTTGAATCTTCTAGCCACCTGAAGAGACATATTTGCTGAGGTGATACGACTAATCTCACAGTTCCATCTACTTGTCAATCAATTTTCACTCTGAGATATACAAGTCAAATCCTAAAATTTGCATTTTGGAACATTTTGACATGATGCAATGAATCATACCAAATAAATAGTAACCAGGCAACATAAAAAAAACACGAATTCAGATTAAGTGGGGCTCTAGTGAAGCTTCAATTTATTCTTTTACTCTACTTTTCCACGTTTTATTCAGCCTATTAGTCTTCATTGTGTTTAAATGTTTTTCCACGATCAAGCATAGAAAATTTGCCAAAAATTCATTCTGACTTTCTTTCACTTTTCTAGCGAGATCGGTCAATGAAGATCTAACTTTGGTGAGCCTTGCTGATTTAAGATTACGAAAGCTTGTATCAATTTGCTAATATTTTGGCCATAAGAATAAAAATATAACAGAAATTTGGTACTACCACCAGACTTTTGAACTTAATAAGTTCTGTTATGAGCTTTATAGAAAACTCAAATGAATTTGAGTGAATATATGAAATGCAAGGTGATTGGGACAAACCAACATCTGTTAAATTTTCATCAGATCACCTTTAAAACTTAGCCTTAGTCGTAAATTGTTCTCAAAATGTCTCAGGGCATGAAGGCATTAAATGACAAAAATTGCAACAATGACAGCTAGATATATGCAGATGTAAAAGTTTTGGGACGGAAATCTTCCACTTTCACTTTTTCAAAACATGCACTATTAAAAATCATATCCTCTTCTATCCAAAGTTTATCTTTGATACTCCATTTTCATAAATGGAATAAATATGTATTTGAAGAGTGAAATGGAACAGAAGAAACATTTATCCTTCGTTAAATATCACATCTATTTGTGGGATCAGATAATTCGCAATGACAACTGAAGTGAGTTTAAGAATCCTAGTCCTTTTTTTTAATTCGATCCGCATTTAGATCTTTGAATCGTCCAATAAACCAATGCCCAAGAAAATAATATGAGGCATTCAAATCTAAATTAATTGAAATATTAAAAGCCTTTAAGGAGTTTTGGCATGAATTATTTATTCCCCTTTCTCAATTAGAATAAGTTAATGATCTGTCTCCAAAGCAGGAGTTGTGCTCGAATTAACGGACAGAAAGTATGTCAACCCAGAAAGGTGACAGTGAATTCCGCGCTTGCTTAAAAGCACACATACACCTACAATGGTGGCTGGTCCAAATTCCAGGTGGAGAAACGAGAAGTCAAGAGACGGCGAAGAAAAATAAGTCACGAGAAGGAGAGGGAGGAACAGTGACATCAGCGTGCGGGTGGCCCGAAGAGAAAACGGGAACACAGATGATTCATTATATGGAACAAGCTATCGTTCATTGGACATACACCTTTGTCACTGCCGGGCTCTGTCAGATACCTGAAACTTGATTTCGGCAATTAAGCCACAGATATCGTCTTATAATGGCCTAAATTGCATCATAGATATATAAATGTGATTGTTTTGGATATATAAATGTGATTGAATAGGTAAAATTGTATAAGCTAAGGTGGAATTTGAAAGTTTGCGATCATCTGGTAGCAAAACTGTGTGGGATACCAATTTTCCCCCCATTTATTTGATGAATTTAATAACTGAACAAAAGCGAATATTGGGTTGCGTATTGACCACCATGCATGTCTGCGATGTTAAGGGTTACGGATTCGATTCCCGTCGGCGCTCAGGAGTGGAATGGCCAAACTCATTGGTTAAGTCGGGCTTTTATAGTGGGTGTCAGAATTCGAGTCTCTTACCAGGCTCCGTGATGCCACTCTCTATGCTTTCCTAAATGACTTGTTCATCAAATTGGGAAATCGAATTGCGACCTTTTTGAGGGAATAAGTATGCTTTTACTTATTGGGAAGGAAATGTCCTAGTTGTCTGTCAATATTAATCTTGCACAAAGTGGAATAAGACAAAATAAATTATATATGCTAAGCTAAAAAGAGTTCGACCAACCTAGAGATAATAGTAGGTAAAGTTAACAGATTATATTTTAATAGGGAAAAGGGCATGGTAATTTATACTCATGGGAGAAGATGAGCATTCCATGAAGGCTTCGTTTTCCTATTTCTTTCTTCTTGACTGTCGTAATAATTTCAGCCTTCCATACATCTTTGTTTATTTTATCCTTTTGACCCAGAATGAACGAGTAGATGCATATCTTTCAATACAACATTAACCGAGGCTAGAGAAGAGAAATTGAAAATTTGCATCTTTCGAATAAATACTTATATATGCATTCAATGAATAACTTTGTTCGCAACTTGAAAAACATTTCAATGACCTGATTGGGTAAGTCAATTATTCGGCTAGTTCAATGATTAATAAACTAATATAATGCAAGTAGTGATTTCTTCTAATAATTTTTAATATTTTAATATTCACATTTTTCCTTCAATGTCCTTAACAGTCTAACAAACAAATCTCCCCATGAGATTTTACCGATAAAATATCTCTAGCGGAATTATTTCATTTCATTAAAATTGGAGGGAAAAAGTTGCACACTCACCGATGGCAGAATATGCTATCTTGTTATCTAAAGCCGCGCAGTTTTGAGGCTTACCTTCAAGTCCTTCAAAAGAGCGAAAAAACCTGATCCTTGTTTGAGATAAAAAATGAACTGGCTGACAGACAGTACTCAAAAATTTATTTGTAGAATCCACCGGATAGTCACGATTAATTTAATCATATTTATGCTTGTAGACATTACCTTTGTCAGTGGTAAGTGTGTTAATTCAGACACTAACAACGAATAGGAAAGGACCATGTAACATATTGAGAACTATGCACGAAGACCCAAAAAACCCCAGATAGAACATCTTAGTACGTTAGACAAAGTTATAGTTATGGACGTCAGCACGGGAGATCAGGCTAAGAAGTTAATATGTCCAGAATGAAGGGAACTAGACATCAAAGATATATTAGCCAGAGAGTTAAAAATCGGTATTTACACATTCAATGGCTTATTGAATTATTATCAAATATTTTTCATTTATCTACTGGGTTAAACATGAATAGATGCTCTCTTAAGATCCCGTATTCTAGCAAAGAAAAAGATACGAAACGTGAAAAAAGACCAAAAAAGGTATTGCTAGGTCAACTAGGAGCTGATGAAGAAAAGAATGCCTGTGACTTGGAAATTTTGCTATGGAAATACTTAAAAAACTCCGATTACATTTCTTCTAGAAGTATCTAATCAGGGAAATACATTGCATCGGGATCAGAAACATGAGAAAGACTATTTACAACAAGGAAAAAATATGAAGAATGCACATTTTTAGTTACAGAAGTTGTTTATGAGAGATATATTAATGGACAACGAACGGCTAAATACATTATACGTATATATATTTCTAAGATAATTTCCAATTTATTTGAAATCTCTAAAGGTAGGATCAATCAAAGCAGCTGGTTAAATAATTACAGCCTTGCCAACAGTCCATGACGACAACGCTTCTAGAAATTTTCAACCAGTCACTTAATGCGACCCCTCTAACCCTGTGCTAAACTTTGCGAACACGATAACGATCAAGACTGAACATCAATGGCCCACAATGGATGCTGGCAGATTAAAGCTCACTCGAACTGAATTTGATTCTATCTGACTTTATTTTCTGTTAATTTATTCATGCAGGCTAATGTATATGAACATGAAACAGTCCTTTATGAATAAGATGTCATAATTTGTACTCATACAAGGCGCGCATGTTGAAATAAGGGCCTCCTTTGTCTTAATTGTCATGGTTGCTTAGACTAGAATGAAGCAATTAACTCAACTCAGTGTATCATTATAACGTCCCATTTCTACACCCTTTGTGAACGCTTTATCTTCTGCTACTTCTCTCCCCATTTTTCTTCCTTTATCCTTTAACCCACTCCTTATTCTTACCAAAACCTTGATCTTCTGATTTAGACTAGGTATTAGGAAGTTTTTACGCCCTGTTAGAGAATTTATCTAAAAATATCAGAGTTGTGTACTCTTTCACAATCACTTAGTGATTTAAAAAAGCAATACGTGGCTCTATTCGCTATCTTACCTATTTATTATTAGATTGGATGGAGTTCAAGTAACATATAAGTTCGCTTTTAATGCGGCGGTTTTCGAACGAACAAGGTGCGATATCAGATGATTCTGAACCTGAAAAGCTGGGATTTCTCTAATGCTGCTATTCTTATTAAGGTAAAGATCAGCTTCTCAATGATTTCAAGAAATCGGGGTGAAATTTTTGAGATGGTTAAGTTTCACTGGAGTTCATTGAAAATAGCGAAATGAAAAACGCTTCAATACTTTTAATCGTATAAAGAGTATAGTATGATTACTTAAATAGGCTTCCAACTCCCAACCCCAAAACCCATATTTTGTACCTTAAAATGAGAACATATTGTCACCTCCAGCTCCATGTGAACGTATATTCAGCTTCATAGTAGTATGGCATGGAGTTCGACCTACAGATGATTGAACTAGCTAAATTCAAATAAAACTTTTCATAAACAGCATACCATATCGCTTCTTCGTTTAGAAATATATTAAGATCTTTATTAATTTATTCAGCGCACAATTTTCAGTTATTCCCTAATTATAGCTAAAAGTCTAGATAATTCTCTTTAAATTTCTATTGATTTTAAATGAAAAATTTAGCAATACTGAAGAAAAAACACCACAATATCCTAGGGCAATTGAAAATACGTATGTTAAAGATAAGAGCAAAAAACACTTACTAAATCCTAGCTTGACTATTTCTTCCTCCTTTCTGATGATTAAGGAGATAGGAGATTAGAAAATAATGGGAAAAAACGACAACTAGAAGACGAAATACTATTTTAGGGTAGATGGGAAGAAAAGAAATTAATATGCCTCTAGTAATTGACCTCCTTCCTGAGATAAAGAAGATGCAAAAAGGAGGCAACACTAATTCGAAATGGAAGCGCATACCTCATGAAAAAATAATGTGCTTGCACTGGTATAAGCACCTGCGTCGATCCGTGGAAAAAGTATGTTCCGCTCCAATGGAATGTGTTATTTTGCCAATTTTTGCCTAAATTTTCTCCACGGTTGGGTTCTCATGTCTAACCCGATCTTTTTCTTGGTTATCGTGGTGCTTTTATCCTTTTTGCAAAAAGTTATTTAAAACGCTATTAGTCTAATGCCCATTATCCACTTCATGCACTTTTACGGACAGCTGAGACAGTTCTATAAATCGATATTTCAGTCCTGCAAAGCAAACGTTTACATCGCCTGTTTTAAGCTTAAAAATGTTATGTTTTTTATCCGAAAACTCCAATTGAATTTAAACTTAAATGAACAGGTGTTTAAGCGAAAAAAATTAAAGTCACCTGTTTAGAGCTAATCCCTTGTAATTATATTAATCTTTTGTTTCCATAATAGCCTAATTTATTTCGCGCTTTTTCAGCTTAAGCGTCGAGTAATCTACTTTCTCATTTGATACGGGAGTGAAAATAAAGTGGAAAATAACGCGAGCAAATGACAACTAGGGATTGTTGCTTTCAATGAGAGAGCGAAAGTGATGGACAGCAAAAGCTTTTTCTCTCCACTCTAAAGGAAGAGGTAATTAAATAACTGTCATCGAAAATGCAACAAGTGATGTATAACGGTACAATAGTTATTATTTTATTTAAAGTTATTGTGGGGTAGTTTTGTCACTGCTAATTTAATCTTTTCCACTGTTCAATGCGAGTTCCTTTTTCCGCTGTTTTTTAAAGCAGTCATTCACTAGAGAAATTCGAAAATGATTGTTAGGATTAAATTAACTTAAACTAGACACAACTTTCGGGATGGTCTGCAGGCAATAAACGTCTGAATTTAATAATTAGTGCGATTATCTCGATTTAATTGCATTCATTTCACCGCTCATGGTGGTCTAGCATTCCAGTTAGATATAATTAAATTGTATTTTTATCGACTATTTAATGCATGGTCTGGTTTCAAGGACTGACTAATTGCTGCCTTAATTATACACTTGACACCATTATAATATGGAAAACAAAAACTACTCCTGGCGCTTCATCGATGGAAATTATTCAAATTCTCCTGTCCTGTTGTATCGAAAAATGACTTATCAATTTTTCAGTAGAATATATCTCTAGAAGTCTAGAAACTGCCGAAAATATAATGCATGAAAATATTTGCAAGTGTTTCTGCTACTACGTCACGGTTTTTTACAAACACCGAATCTCACATGTTCCAATTTATTCGTAATGCTCTTTCAGCGACCAAGACACGATATGCGTTTATTCCCTATAAAATTGATAAATGTATTCAATCCTTTCATCAAGCACTATCTGTGATACCCATTTGCTTATTTCACATAATATTTAACTTCTGCAGTGAGTTTTCCATATTCTCTGTATCTTCTCTTGAATTCGAAGTTGTGGTTGGGACACTTGGAGTTCTTATAGAAGATAGATGCCTGCTGGCGATTAACATGTTTGTGACAGGCTTTGACAAATCAGAATTAAGAGGAAAATAAGACGAGTCCAAATTAAAGAGACTTGATTAATCACAAAAATAATAAAGAATAAAACATCAGATCTTAGCTGACATTATTTTCTTCGGAACTGACTAATAATCGACACGATCTTTTGCGTTAATTCATTAATCTACTCCAGAATCTAAAATCTTTGAGAATAATAGTTGAATATTATCATAATTTCGTTCTATTACTTTGATTTGATCGCCACAAGGATATTTGAACAATTTTTTATATCTAATGTTTATACTAAGTAAAATCGATTAGTCTTCGGTAATAAAAAATCTACTTAATGGCGCAAATCGGGATATAATTGATAAAAATTTCGGTCAAAATATGGAACAAAGACAAGGGAAAACTTTAATCACTAGTCTAGAGCTGGCATAAACTCATTTAATCGTCCATTTATCCATTCCCCCAGCTATTAGGCATCCTGCAAAGTATCCTATGGGGTAACGCAATCTAGAGTTTAGGGACGGTAGGTAGAAATATCAAACTTGTTTCTCACCGAAACCCGGCATGTGTATTTTTTCTGCATATTATCTACCTAGAGATGAAAAGACATTATTAACACTTCACCTCGCCTTAAAAACACTACTCCATTAATATCATTTTTAAAATTATTTTAATAAACCATTTAAAGTTTTCTATTCATGTTAATTTTACCATACACATACACACCTCTTATCTTGTGAATAATAGCAATTAACTGAGAGATTGGCGGAGATCGGTAAATAAAAAATGATAACTGTCATGTCACCATTTGACAATCACATGATGTCATAAAAGGCTAATTTTAAAAACGTTTAAATTAATGATTGTGGTATGACATTGCCTAGGCTTCAAATTGTGAATGTATAAGTTGTATGTGAACTGTTCATTTCATGGAGGAAGCACTTTCTAACGAAATGTGTTAAATAGAGGAATAAGAAAAGGGTGCTGAAAAGCTGTGTTCATTAATTTTTTTAATTTTCTATCCCTTCAATATTCACTAAAATTTCTAGGACGTGGCCCTTATCTCTTATCCCTTCATGGCTTTCAAATTCTAGTAAAGTGCAGAAGAAGAGTTCTGTGAGTCATTACCTTCTCTGCATTTTAACATTCTTTCCACATTCAAATTATAATGCTTGGTTCTGAAAATTATATTCATGGAAAAATTTTATCTGAATTTGGAATAATTATATGAAGCTACACAGACAACACATGGTTCCTTCTCTATGAGCTTGTTGTACCCGACAAGATCTGTTTTCGTCTGTAGCTTCTTCAACCACTCCAAACTCCAATATAGAACCCGTTATTATTTGATTCTGCATGATGATTCTTGGTAGTGTTTATTTTAATTTCTTTATGATCCGTTATAGTCATTGAACTCAATCTGACGTTTTCCGAACGTTGCCTAGAACGTGACATGCTCCTGAACATGTAAACGTCTGGAAATCACTAAATGAAGTCACTTTCTGATCACCTATTTTAAGACTCTATTTTTTATTCTATTCTTATGCTAGATAACAACATGATGCTTACCATTTATATCTTCATTTGGGAGGCAAACAAAAAATTTACTAGGTTGTGACTTAGAATAAGTACAGTAAGAATGGATTTGCATCAAAGTCTCATAAAAGAATATTAAAAATCTTGCCATCGCGATCTTGCTTACTTACACAGCCACCTTATCTACTTATAAGAAAAATAAATAATTAATAATTTCAGGTATTCAGCGTCATTCCAATTTCAATCTAATTGTGAATAAAACTTTATTGCTTAATTTCATTTCACCGATCATGCATCTGTTCCTCATCATTTTGCAGAGCGGAAAAAGTAACAAAACGAGAAAATTTAGATCGCTTCACGTTTTTTCAAAGAGCTATAGTGATAAAAAAAGACTGCACTAGCACTGCATTTGTTGAAATGTAGCACCTTTTTTTTCCGGAAAAGCAGATGCAAGTCTATTTTATTCGCTGTTTCTAATTTGCGCTGACCCTCTTCTTTTCACTTTTTTTGTTAATTAAACACTTGTTCTCCCCCTCCTCTTACCGTTGCTTTTACACGGCAGCGATTTGAAAATTCAATTTATGAGGGCCAATTTACTTCATATTGAAAGTGCAGCTATTCGTAATTATCAGCTGAGAAATCCATATGCGAGAGGATTAAGGATGTGAGAAATCGATTTTGAACCCGAGTTCTCTCCAGCTGTTATGAGGTTTGTGCACGATCCAGGAAGTGCAGCCTATCCGACATGAAGTTTTAGACATAGCCTATCCTCAGATTTATTAAACTTGAATGAACCTATACTCTTTATTATTTCTCCATTAAAACTAAGTAGCTTCTGTATTGACTTGTATATTGATCTACTGAAATATCCAACAGCCCTTATTTGCTAGTATCTCGGTTAAGTCTGAAGTCGCCCATCTCTGGGATTCAATAACTGGAATAGCTGTCCTAATCGGATCGTTTACAAAAGGAAGCAACAGATTTTTAATACCATAATATCTAGGATTAAAAAAATACGCCTTATGTACAAGATTATTGTTTGAATGCATTGCTCTTCATTAAGATTTTAAGATATCTGTCAATATCCAAGCTAAACATTATGCGAATGTTCAAATTTCAAGACGCCTTTTGGGAATATTTTCTCAATTATCTAAGAAATCCGCTCGAAACGAAACGAATGTTATAAGAGAAAAGAGATTTCAGAATGTGAAATGATATATTTTGTTTTACTTTTTCAATCCATATCAAATAAAATTATTCTCAACCAACATTGAGAGTGGTATTTACATTAATTATTTTCTGATATGGGACGAACAGCTAGCTAGTGCTCATTCGATTCTCCAAATTAATGTATGTTAGTCAGAGTGCTTCGATTATCAGCTGATTAGGGAGTGTGAATCAGTGGTGATTTATTCTGTTTACTCGGTTAAAAGATTTAACCACTTTAAAGGAATTTTGAAAATTCCAAATGAACCGAATGTAGTGTTGTCTTAAAGTGATCATCATAAGCGAGTACAGCAAATTTGTTAAATTAAGATAGATAATAGAAGTATTTTGCATATGCTAATTCATCATATTAAGCCGTATAAAAAATATAATTTAGATGCAAATTTTAATTATTTCCCGATTTCTGTATATTTACTTTTTGATATTCAGATTTATATAATTATATAAAATCTGGACCCTCTTCGGAATGTCTCATGTTCTACGGTGTTTTAGAAATTGCTTTAGTTTATGAATTCTGTTTTATTCAGACCCCAGTATTTGCTACCTTTTAAAATACGGCTACCTTAATAATGTATGATTTCCCCCAATATCAAGCGTATCCTGTTTATCTTCGCAAATAGATGCAAATGATAAAGTATATTAGGGTATGGTCAAGTAAAATTATGATATCTCTGGGTCTTTAGGCATTGCTCTCAATAGGTTGCTTTATATAAGATGCATATTGAAATCAGGTTATTCATGACGAATCACGAATTATAGTATATTTGAAGTGATATCTGAAGAGTATTAAACGTAGCTTATTCTGGATAGAAAGTGAAAGTTGCTGCAATTTCTCTATTATGAAAGTATAGGTAGGAGTTATCTCTTTTCTCATAAGCAAATCACACTCAGTCAAAGTATCTCGATAAACCTATGCCTTTATTTTAACTGAATAATCAGTGTAATACCCTGTATGTTATATCTATCTATTTATATATTTAGTGGATATTATTTTCTTAATGATACTTCTATTTGTATTATATTTCAGTTAGAAAAAGGGGTAATCTTTTACCATCGCTCTTAAAAAGGACTAAAGTTAATTTAATTTTGATGTAACTATTTCTGTTCCATTTCACATTTACTTGAAAAATCTTAATCGAAGTCACCGTCTCATTTTCCGCCAAACTGTGTTTTTATGTCTAATCCTAGGTGATGTTTAGACAGCAAATAGGACCTGAATTAAATTTTAACCATTTACCGGGTGCATAGCATTTTTTCCCCTGACTAATACAAAATCGAACATTTTAATATTTTTCATTTGCATATTTATAAAATAATAGGGTAATGGGGCGAGAAATTCATCGGAACGTTTTATAGAAATTGGGCAAGAGGGATGAATAATGCATGAGTAGAGGATATATAATTTCCTGTTTTCTCGATCCCTCTCTCCATGGAAATTTTCGACACTTTCAACAGATATTGGTCAAAATTATTTCCATTTAATACTTTTGATGGATTGAGGAGTGAGACAAATGCCTATTCGATTTCCTTGCTAAGAATTGGATGTAGATAGAGTTCATCCTTCTGAAACATTACTTATATTTGAGATTTAAGTAGTTTGTGATTAAGATTTTGTGCCTTTCTCTACCACTCCTCCTATTTTGATTTAAGTTATTAATACCTTCAGAAGTGAATACAAATCGATGGGTTTATTGAGCGAATATTATTATAGCCCATTGAAGATTCGTCGGATGCTTACCCTAAATGCCCTTTCCTTGAGATTTCCCTGCTATTAAATAAAAACGATTTTCGCATGAAAATTGGGTTATACCACGGTTTGCAGGTGATTTAATGCTAGATAGAGCAACCGCATAATCTCAGTAAGGTGTTCGGGGTCTTTAACAATGCTAATGCTGATAGATATATTCGACAATTTTTCTCATGCCTATAATTTCTAATAACTCGTAGCGAATTAATAACCATAATTTTTCAAGTTCTTTTTATATACTGATTAGTATATCAAATATTATTCCTGCTTTGCTATACTAAGTACTTGCTAACCTCAACTATCTGCTTTTGGTTGTAAAAAGACGCAAATAAATCGAGCTGGCATGGCCAATCACGGAACTAAATCAACCAGTCAAAAACCTTTGAATATCACGAATGTAACCTCTCTCTTAAAAATAGGAGTCAAAGCATGAAATTCAAACGATCATAATGCCTTGACGTTATTACCAAATTCTTCTTGACTCTCTCCACTCTTCATGCATTATTAGATGCATTTCCTTTTCATCCTCTTATACAAAGTCTTTAAAAAGTATTTTTGCGAAGCAATGGGCATAATAATTATTATTATGCTTGAGTATTCACTTCAAATTTACTGTGTTTGGCTAGGCGTCCCAAAAATTTACTCTGAAAAACGAAGGTTGAACTAACTTAATTGAAACTACCGACTAATTTTGACCGATCCTGATACCATATTTAATCTTGAGTTTCTTCATTTGCCACCATTCTGACATTAGATGTGTATTCTGAAGCGTTATTCAATGGATTTACTTGCTGAGGTCACTGAAGATGCATGATTAATTATTAATTCAATTTGATATTGTTCCAAATCATTTAGAAAAATTTATTTATTCTTATTTTACTGACAGTGAAACAATAAATTAAACAAATGTATTATTTATTTTTCCTAAATTTGCAGAATAATTGTGTACACAGACATTGTTTTTCCCACTTGGGGGGTGGGGCTGTTGAACCGACTAGACAGTCTCCCTGACTTCTTGTTTCTTAGTATAGTAAACAAGTTATAACTCACTTTTACGGGCGCGCGCGGAGAGAGTGCAACACTTACCTCATTCTCCCTCGCTAACTTGCGAACTCAAGCAAACAAAATACGGCGAGACAAAATCAATTCCACTAAAATGCAGTCTAGATGAAAAATTATGTCCGATTTTACAGCTCATATAGTGTCCGATATGAATAAAATCGCTCTATTGTTTTGTTGACGAGATAAAATGATTGAACGCAAAAACTCATAAATGGGAATACATACATTTCTGTAAACGATAATAAAAAATTTTTCATCTTTACTTTAACGTTTAGATGTATTATTTGAATACCGGGCTTTATTTGGAGCTAAATCCTTTTCTTGTCGCGCTTTCGAGTTGAATAATTTCTAAACAACCTTCAAATGACAGAATATGATATTTAACACTTGAAAAATCGAATGGAATCTTATTAAAGCCGGAGTGGTTAATATTAACTCAATGATATGCTTTGCTCCTGATTAGCTCAGACTAGATACTAGTTTAAATAAGTTCAAGCAGACGAAAATTTAATTAGATTCAAAAAGCCAATGACTTAGCTAGTATTATCCAAAATTAACGTATCAGAGTATAAACATTTTGTTGTTCAAAACCCAATGGAGAGAAATAATAATCAACACTCGAGAAATAACGTTTTGAGGAAAACTTTTGAAAGGGCGCAAAACAGTGTCGTATATGTCTCAACCCAAAACGAATGTATTTATTTACTCAAGTTCTAATGCAGTTTAAGCAACAAATTTATTACATAACCTTTCCGGAACATATTTTAATTTGGGAATTTTTTCTGGAATAATAACTAACTAATATTAAACTATCCAAATCCTATTCAAGTATATAGGATACTGAAATATTTACCGAGTATGAATTTCACTTTTATTGAACGATTCTTCTTTTTATTTTTGAATTCATGATCATAAGTTTCGTCCATTTCGCAAAAGGAAAGGATTTTGTTGACTGAGCCATTTGAGACAAATGTCATAAAATTTTGGAATTTATTGTCGTTTCTGTACTTTTAGTCAAGTGATTTATTCCATGTCTAAGTATCGCCACTGAATTATTGCAATCATTAAACTTAGGGAAAATATAACGTCATTAAATTCAATATTGAGCTGCCAGTGTCCGATGGAGTGAGAAGTGTCTCAAAGGCTTATGCAAATCCCAGAAAAGGGAAAAGAATTATCACTTATATTTTTGGAATTTTGAGTGCACTCACTTTCGACATATTGTGCTCTAAAGGTAACCTCCTATAAGTATATCTAGACGTTTAATTGTGCTAGTTATCATCGTTCTAGAAAGTTCTGAAACTAGGTGTTCGATTCCGGAGACTACATACCCAAACTGGAGCAAGGATTGTCGAAAAATATCTTACTGATCACAGGTTCTCTCATGGAGTCCCACGCGGTTTGAGAAACTGCGACTATAAATAAATTTATCCAGCATCAAAGATATACACTTGAGCTTATATCAGTTTAAACGCTCTGGAGTGATCAGGATGAGAATGGAGCAACCGTCCATCCCATCATTTTGAGTAATTTAAGATAGAAGTTTTCAACTGGTATCATGCAAAGTAGATCTGGTTTGTAAAGTAGATGATAATGAAGCTGCAAGTTATTTAGTATGAAGATTTCCTCCAATCGTCCTGACAATTAATTGACTGAAACGGACTTCTGAAGTATCCTGGGAGTGAAATACCGATCTCTCATAAACAAACTGTTCAGATTTTACATTCCTTACGCTGTGATAATTGTAATACTGGAAGCTTTACATCTTAATGTTCAAATGTTAATTTACTTCGAACATTGAACTATCATTTTTGTCTATCATATGGATACAATAGAAGCGGGCGTTTGAATATCATCCAAATATTAATAAATTAATAAATTTTTTGGAGTAAAAAGAACCGAGATCAACAACTTATGGAGCTGCTAAATTGTAGGGTCACCAAATTATAGGAATTAATGAACTGGAACCAGATTACAGAAACTAAGACCATAGCTGGCAGCTAACAACAGTAGTCAGCAATTCCAAAAGGTAGAGCACAGAGTTATGCAGGCCAAAGTGTACTGAATAAACCACAATGAGGAATCGAGCGCATATGAGGGATGAAGGAGAGAGAAGATGAGAAGGAAGCGTACGAGCCGATAAGTGACAAGCGTTTATCGCGAGTGTGAGTGGAAAAATAGTTTATGAATCACTACGGCAAGGCTGCACATGAGGGTATGAGTGAAGATGTACTTTTGAGTGATCCGGGACAGTTATGGAAAAAGGAGAAGCGATAACCTCGTCCAGACATGACAGATAGGCATTTGAGTTATAGGGGCATAAAGGCGAAAGACAACGTATTTTCGTAAAGAATGTGAATGAAGAGTAATTTTGGAGAATGCATAGAGGATCATCCTACAATTTAATGGGTGTTTTCATCTTAAATTCATTTTTTTCCAGCAGATCTAGATAATAATAAAATTTACTTATTTTAAATATTGTACTATTAACTCACCCCCTGGTAGAGACTACTATATGCTTTATTAAATGCAACGTAAGAAAATACGCTTATCAATTAGACATGACGGACTGCATGCAAACAGCGCTATTCCAGGTTGATCGATTTTCTCATACGCAGTACGAGGCCTTTTGATTGTTGACGATCCAAGATGTTAATTATTGTCCTTTGACAATAGTGCATATAATGGCAATCATATCTTGATTTAATAATTCAATCCATTCTCATGCTTCTGTAAAATATTTCATTTACTTTAAATTTCGTAATAATGAAGCATTAGTCAAGACTAATTGATTTTCTTTAAATTTCGGCAAACAATAAATGGTTTAAATTTCTAATTGTCACAAATGGAAACCCGTTGAAAACTTTTAGAGCCGAACTTTAAGGCGTTGGACAAATTTAAGTATTAATTCTATGAAAGGGGCCGATAAATAAAGTTTTTTCCAAATGCACGAAATCTTATTTGAAGCTTTAAGTGTATAAGACGGCCGCTGTGGTTCCAACTACCTGTTCAAAATTATGAATGATAAAATAGACGAGACTGAATGGCTAATGATAATGAAGATGACCGATAATGTAATTCAGATATGCGTTAAGAAATTTAATAGCTTTATTTGTAAAACAAAGGATCAAATCTCAATGACATTCGCCTTTTGATTGGTATCGACCGACCTTGAGCACAGTTTGCTACTGATATACATTATAAATTAATTAGCTGTCAATTTATAATTAAAATTTTTCTACGGTTTATTAAAATTCAATCCTGAAATCTCTCAAAATGAGAACTTTATTTAATGATAGCCTTCATTTATTGACAAACTGCTCTGAAGATTTTGAAATACTTCGAAACTGGACTTCAACTAAACCTTGTCTTCGATTCATCGTTATTTCTAGATAACCAATATTCGTTTAAAAAAGACCAATTTTAATGTGATTATGTTATGAGCCACAAGAGACTTGTGAAAAATAGCCAATATGGATAAGAGGTTGTAACGGAAGCGGATACATGTATCTCCCCAATTCTATGACGTCAGCACAACTAAATTAAATAAAAGCGAGCTTTTGAAACAAACAAACAAGCGCTTTCTATTCTTTTAGCAAATTTACTTTAAAAGATGCCAAAAGTTTTATTATTCTTGTCCAACATCATTGTGGGTGTTTCTTAAAAACATGTTAATTTTTGATAAAGATGTTTTTTTATTATTGTGTTGGACCACTCCCATGTTTGATGGCACCTGCCTTTTTACCTGAAATGACATTTAAAACAATGTCAATGACATTTACGAAAAAAAATGCAATCACTTTCCTGTCTTTTTTCTGAGATTTAACACTACAGTGCGTATGTGCACACAATTTCTGTTCAATTTGAGCGTGTTACTTTTTGTCCAAATGTCAAGCACATTCACATTTGGACTATGAAAGCGTGTGAAGTGAACGCAAGGAAGAGAAAAAACAGATGTACAACACAAGCTGGTGCTGAAAAAAGACAGGAAAGATTTATGGAAATTAAATAAATACAGCCTCGGGTGATTAGGCTGAGCGCTAGCCCTTTGCTTACAAAGCACGCTGTTAGTTGTTGGTTTTATCATAAATTCTGCCAGTTAATGCAACGCATGTGCAGATAACGATTTTCTGTTTCATCAATAAAGCATAAGTTAATCTTAACCACCTCGTTTATCGATAAGTAAGTTTGCTTCTGTGACTCATCAATTTACTGCAGTTCGTGTAAATATTGATTTTTCTACCGACCTCCTTCTTGATCTTGGTGAAAAATTCAAAATTCGATAATGAAATTAAATCGATTCCTTCTGCTTACAATGTAAGCAGCGATTCGATTTGTAAAGTTTATAATATTGTATTAAATAATTTTTAAATGATAATTTCATATCGTTTCACATTGGGTCATTATACTATAGAAAAATTTAGATGGACAATTCATTAAAATAACTCTAAGTTAAATCACTTTTCTCAATATAAAATCGAATACTCCGATTGAAATATATTAAAAATATAAGTATCTATGATACCTGTGGAGAAGTTGAGCTTAAATTTGAAAGAACTTAATTTGCTTTAACAAGCATTTTGAAGTTAAAATCATAGGATTCGAATTAATACTTTAATCCCTAGAGGAGAGGTTCTTGCGACCTTTTGAGAGCTTTTTATCACAGAAAATTTGTAAGTTCGTAAATCATTTTCTAAAGTGCGTTTATATGAAACTTATGTTACTGTTCTCATGAGATATTTGTTTATAGAAGTATTTACGTTCTTTTTTCTCGCCTAATTTCTGTCAATAAATTTGATATCTTTAAACCTTTACACATGGGAAGGGTATTGTAAACTGAATTTGAGTACGAAAATCTAATCTATATTCAATTTAAAATACAACCAGGCAAGAATTTAAGACCAACTGGGCAAACGATGATGGAAATATATCCAGCAGTTGCATCGATTTGGGACAGATCGTGAATTCATCTTTAAGACTCTATCAACCTCCATTTGGTAGATTCGGAAGTTCCGCCATATGAGCACTCGAGAGGCCGATTAACGTTAGAATAAGCATATTGGTCTTGCTCTTGTTTGCTGTTTAGATTTCAGATGTGGAAAATCGGTTTTGACTTTGATATAGGCCTAGGTAGTAATGTCCCTAAGACACTTTTAAATCTTAACAAATTCATTTTATTGCAAAATGTGATCTAAGGTAAAAGTTTGTTGATTTCTCTTGAACCTGGTTAGTCATGCACCTTGTGTTTATGAATGAGAAGCATAGGGAAAGGATGAAGTCCATTTCGCTTGTTTCTCTCAATCATCCTCCTTACAAATCGGTTCGAGTGTTGTGTTTATGAATTATTCCTAGAATCGCGGCACATTGTTTGCCTCTTTCATTTGCCTTCATGTCTGGTATTTTTTTCAGACTTAAAGTACCTTATTCCCTTTGTAGAGCAGCTATTTTCTAAAAGTCATTCATGCACTGTAGAGAGTTGATCTTAAGCTATCACTTTGGATCAACGATTATTCTGAGAGTTGATTTTGGCTAAGTTTACGATAAAAAAAATTGTTTCAAATATCTAAAAAATGTTTTGAAAATATACGGGAAAATGGAGAGGTAACTGTCCTTTTTTAAAAAGGGGATAATTTTGTTCTTTTTTATGAAAGGATCATGAGAAAAATACATATAGCACAAGATTTATTTGAGATTTGAATTATAAATAAAAATTCTTCTGCAATTTCCTAAGTCATTCGGGAATTCCTTATCGAATCGAAAAAAATTTGTTTTTGTATGGCCGTTATTGACGGCATTGCACCAATCTGAATATGTAATTCAGTGATTAATCCTCACTTATTTTTTTTATTTAAACGACTGCGTTTCGAATTTCACGGTGTATCGATATCTCGAATCGTTTTTTCGAACATTTAAATGCCTGGAGATCTTTATAGTGTGTGGAGGTACATTATATTCAGTTTTGAAAATTTTTTAAAGTATATTTTCTATTATTCAGAAATTAAATTTATGCAGCGATTAACGGTAATGCCCTTCTCCTATTTTTGATCAGCTTTGACTACAATTTCTTTAAAATGCTGACTAGAGTCTCAATACCCCAAGTCTGCAAACACTGACTGACGGCTTTTTGGTTGATTGTCAATATTTGGAATGGCGAATTCAGAAAAAACGTTCACGATTTATATAAGCATTTAGGGGCGATTAAAGTATAATAAGCATCCATTCATGTTAAGACTGACCAAGTAATTTTATTAATCTTATTTGCAATACTAATTAAATAGTAAATCAGAGTTAGGAATAAAACTAAATTCTTTTTTCTGCAATTAAAACAACGCAAGAAAATTCAGCCGTGTTATGACTAATTTTATTTCAAACGCATTTATGAAGACCTCTGCAAATATCGATCGAATTCAAGCTATTCGCACTTGGTTGGTTCGTGAACTCATCAAAAACATTTGACCAATAAGATCACACTTTTTCTTTAATGCTCATTAAGCAAAGGAGATATGACACCGGACGCTTTATTGTCAAACGATAATAGCATATTCTGACATCAAAATTTGGGCAGTTGTTTGTAAAAATCTGTCTTATATGAGACATGAAGGGCAGACTGCTCAAACCTCATCTTCAATTTGGTGTGATTATTCTAGCTAAATAAAATGCATTCTGTTCCCTGCATTTTCGGTTATTCAAATAAGCAGTTTAGTGTAGTTGCTGTTAATATCTCTCCCTCCCAAATGTGCAATAAAATGGGGGATAATTATTGCTCTCTAAAATTGATCGTTAAATCCGAGGACTTTAATAGATGGAAATAAAATTGGGTAAGAGGAGGAGAAGAAGAAGGAAGAGAAATTAAATAAATTATTTCTACCTCTGTGAATTTCACGATTTATTTTTGTTAAAACTTTTCAGTTTCAGATAAACATCTCTTCCCCCCTTTCCACTCACCTCTTTTCCCTCACCCTCTAGTTCCACATCTGTAGTTTTTAAAATGTGTATGTATGTAATTTTTTACCAGTCAAATGGAAAAGGGTTTTGAAAAACTTTATATAACAGGTAATGGGTGCCCGTGCATAGTAAGTACATTTATTTCCAGGGAATTTATTATCGCCTTGGATTAAGACTTAATTACTGAATTATCACTTTAGTTAAGGACAAAATAATTTCTAGAAATTACTATGTGAAAATTTGCAGTTCGTTCTAAAAACACTGCTCGAAAATACTACTCGCATGCTTTAACTACTTTCAAGAAAAGCAGTCAACATTAAAATGGGAAGAAAGTGAATGCAGATGAATTCACGGGTGGTCCACTGAACTAGCTAACTAGGGGATAGGTCGCAAGGAAGTAGCAAGGGAGGGAAGGGGAACAAAAAAATTTCGCTTAAAATACATCAATCAATTTCAGCGAGTAAAAGAAATGAAAAGAAATGAAATTGCAGAAGTGGTTGGAGGGCGATTGAGAGAGAGAGAATTCCGATCAAGCTTCCCTTCTGCCTGTGGAGGTTCAATGTGTGTGGCGCACCCATACAACTTCAGTGACTAACTGACTTTCCGCCCTTGGAATTTTTTGACATTCACTTATATTTTGCATTATCTAACCTACTCACTTGCACTTACGCTAACTAGAGTAAAGAAGAAAAATCAATAACTCATTTGCGTAAGCGATGAGTCATCGTCGAAATTCACGGTTAGCCTGTGGCTAATTAGCTAACCATATTCTTTGTCCTCACTAACTCTAAAATGAAAATGATATTTTGCTTGCGTAAGCAATTCGTCATTTTCCGAAGAAGCGCCAAGTTTATGGCTAATTCATCAACTATATTTTCACGCAAATTAATATTTCAAGAAGTGGAATTAGCACGAAAAAGCATGCATAAGATAAAGCCTTCAATATTTGACATTCAAAACACGAAATTTGAGTTCAGTGTTATGTTTAAATCTCTTTGTCAGATGTTCTCTTCTCTATCCAACTTAATGACGGTCATACAAACACTTCAAATTTATGCATTCTTTTACTGGCTAAACAGAATATTCCACATTTATGCATCCAAGCCAATCCAAACACAGATGAATTCCAAAAAGTCCACCCTTTTCCAATCTTTTTAATATTTAATTGACACGCTGCAAAAAAAGTAGAAAAAATATTTGAAGGAATACAAACACTTGGATGCGAATGTATTTTAATTAATAAAATACTCATTTGATTTAGAAACTTGCATTTGAGAATGTTCGATTAGGGTATTTATTAGAAGAGGAGGAAAAAGTAGTATGTGCATGACATATACACATTTACGTTTGTGGTTTATTGCTATCCATATATTAGAGCCGTATTTACACACAAATATGAAATATCATGTCAATCTGCATAAATACCACTTCTCAGATTGATTAATCTTTGTATTACATCCCAAAATCGATGGAGGAAGCACATTAATCACAATACTACTCATACTTTTTCAGTATTTTAGCTGAAAAACGAGTGTTTCTTCTCAGTTGGTTAAAAAGCTTAAACAATACAGATTAAGTAAAATATAGCGATAGCACTTCCGCAGTAAATAGTGAACGTTTTGTCTCCCCAAAAAACCTTTGGTCAGCTTGTTTCCCCGCATCCGGAATAGAAGTATTGTTTTAACCTAAATCCTTTTGTACACGCCATTTTTACAAACCAGTTTTAACCCATTTTTTAAACCCTCTCTTACTCTTCATCCTGGGTGAGTTTTTTGTTATTCCCCGTATAAAACTTTTTAAAGTGGTCACAAAAAAATTAAACTTAACCATTCTCCTGTGTCCAAGTGTAGAGAAAGGAAAATGACGGATGTTTTTCCATTTGGTTTTCTTCCCTTTGGGAGTGAGGATACGTTGACCCTCTGCTCCTGTCAGGCCTTGTTCTTCACAGTGAGGCAGAGGGATAAAAAAGACCAACATCCAAAATGCTGATGGCAATTTTTTCCTAGCTATGATGGGATTCTGTGGCAAAAGGGAGGGAAGGGAAAAACGACTATTTGGAGTAGTGGTCGGGTTGCGCGTCACACATATTTGGCGCGCAAGTGGGAGCTTATTCAACCAAACAATTGCTTGCGATTTTTATCGTGACACTTAGGTGTGCGATGGAAAGGGTGTAATGCAGTCATTTGGTCACATTTAGGTATGCTTTTCGGGCAAAAAGTGAAGCAAAACACAGGAGAATTCAAATATATTGGAGTCTTTTCGATCTCGTTCTTGTTATTACATATCCTCAGCATTTATTACTGGTCAGCGTTATCATATCCAATTTCATTTGCATTAGCAGCTTTTAAGTTATTAAGTCTACTATTTAGAGAACTTGTATTAGCAATGGTTTATTTACTGAATATTTCAGGAAAAGATAAGATAGCTTTGCAATTGTGATTCTAGAATAAATCAAATTAAAAAATGATATCCCCATTTTTAAATACAGAATCTCACCGACTGAAATATTTTTAACCATTTGCTTTGTGTGAAGGCTTTTAAATATCACATTTGTCGGTTATGCAAGCTTTCATGAAGATTTACAGTTCATTAATTTGATCTTTAAATGCTATCAAATGGAAAAGAATGATCATTCTAGCGGTTGGAAATTCCGGAGTTCATCAAACCAAGTAGGTTAGGATTTGGTAGTTCTTGAAGAATTCTTTCAAAATGGTCAAACAAAAAATGCCTTCTTGTTAACCTCCTATTCTTACACCAGAGAATCGCTCAGTGTTGTCCATTCTTAAAACTTTTCGCAAATATTAAACTTCCTACATATCAGCCTTTAATGTCTTCTAATTAATCTTTCTGGTGGAGGATTCGAAACCAGCGGTCTGGGAATTAATCAGGCATGAATATTTTTTAGAAAAAAAAAGTTGAAATACAGACTTCAAGGAAGATTTTTAGAGAAATATTCATCAGGAAAGACTGCTACCTATTTCCTAGGAATATTAGGTAAAATTATCACTCAACAGGTTTAGATGGATAGCAAAATCGGTGTCAAACATTTTTTTCTTCCATAAATTTTTCGTTCAACTAATCTGTTGGATTAGTCTTTTCCCGTCCCCATCTTAGAAACACTAAATTAATAAGAATTTCCTTCAGTATATGAATCTACCTTAGACACTAGAGTTCAAGTTCCGAAGTTCATTGAGGGATAAAAGGACTTTGATCTTCATTTCAACAGCAATATGCTTTCTGACTTCAAAATCGTAAAAATATTAAATTTTTGGTTGTGCTTTTGAAATATACCACTTTTAAACTATTTTCTTTTAAAAGTACATGTCTCATATATCTGTGACTACGTAACAGCAAATACTATCAGTGGAAGATAATCTCCAATTACGGAAAGGAATACAGTATCCTGTTGGTTAATGAGAGAATTTGTAAGAGTATTTATTCTCACGGAGTGGGTCGATAATAAATTAATCCATATTTTCACACATAGGTTTTATTCGTTTCCCTGTGAAAATGAAATAGTAATTCTACAGTGGTTAGGAAGGGATTAGACTGGCAGCACTTTCTCACGAGTTTTCATGAGTATGCCAACAGGAAATTTTGAAATCTGGGTTGAAACTTGTTTATTTCATTGCATGAGAATCTTATCACAGTTAAGTGGATACTAGTGTGGTTACAATGAAGTTTAACTGGAACTCGATAAATATATAATTTGACTTGAATTCAGATTTCAAGTTAACTTGATATAATTTTCCTCACACGTTGTAATTAAAAATTTTACTTTAGCAGTGAAAATCAATAAATAATCTATTCACAACTTGTTAGTAAGTAAAATTAACAATCTAATGCGCAAAAAGCATGACAAAGTAGTCTATTTCTTAAAGGTAGTACCTTATTTAAAGTGAAATTTTTGGAATTTTCTTTCCTATTTAAATTTTTACGTCCACATTTTTAATATCACGTGTTATTGTTCCCTGCATTCCTGCTGGCGTTAAAATGCCATCCGCGTTTGTAAGAAGTGTTTTGTTTTTTATTCAAATGTATCTTTAAGACTTCAATAATATATACTTTCTGTAAATTTACCGAATTTTTATGCGATGAGTTTCATAGAAAAAACTTCCCGTTGGTTTGGGCTGACGTATGCGATACCTTTAATTTCAAAAGCTCATTCCTCATCTAGGTCTTCTGTATTTTGTGGAGGACTTTTGAGAGGATGCTAAGAATTATATTAATGAGCTGGAAAAGTATGCTGTTGATAAGGTTCGCAGAGATGATTAAACAAGTATTTTGAGTTCGGACGTACTCTCAGTTTATTAATTTGATTTAAGTAGGCGAAAGAAGAGAAATGGCGAGTTTTCTTTTTAAAAGAGTATTTATGAAAGTTAATGAGATGTGACTGAGTTTTGATAAAATGTATCATCATATGCGTTTTCTAGACCCACATCATCTCATCAACACCAAATTATATGACCTTAGAAATAAGAAATTGAATTAGGATGGTAATAATTTGTGAAGTCTTTCATACAACGAGCAATTACTATCAGTATTTGGTGACGAACTTTATGGGATTTGAACTTTATATATTAAAATCTTTCGTCTTGGGTAATTCAAGCAAAAATTATCCGTTTATTTGGAATAATATGTAATAATACCTTATTTCAAACGACACTAAATCGCTTAGACTCCTCGCATTATACATGGTGCCTAATTATAAAGACATTTAATAACGGCTTTTGGCAGTAGTGATATGAACAACAAAACCTATGAATTTATGTTAAATGCCATAAATAAAGTGATGAATAGCAACGTGCCATTTATTTTCAGATCGGATCTCCGGTGGCCAATCATATTATGCAGGAGCATTGTCAATTGAATATTAATGATCCAGCTTAGTGAACATGCTTATACACTAATGTTCTTGATGGTAAACCAGGGCAATTTCAATATTAGATCGAAATGCTCTATCGATATTATTGATGATTATCAGTGACTCTGCTCATTCTCTTTATTTTATCTGACTCACTGGCTGACCTCAAACTCTTAAATGACAACTCATGTTAGTATCCACCAAAATAGACGTATTTGGCCTCTCTTCTGTTTCCTAACATCGAGTACATTATGGCTGATTGTTGAACTATTATGGGATGAGCGTTTAACAGTTGCAGAGTTACGATTTGCAGGCAGCAATAGGAGACGCTAATGATACATCGTAACAATATCGGGAGCTTAAATTCACTTGAACATGCTGAGCTGGAAAATTTTTTTCATTTTTCATAAGCATATCTTCTTTAAGGTCAGATAGAGGAATTAAAGAGTTATTCGTTCATTTAATCAAATATATTAGATCATATTGTTCGAAAATCAAAATAAAAACTAAGATAATTCCTTATTCCAATGTTATTTCAGCCAATTTTCCATTTCATGCACTCTGATCATCCATGATCTTATTTCGCGGTCTCAAGCTCTATTAAGAAGGGTATTTTTATCAGTAAAAGTAAGATTTCCTAAACATTTCCTATGAAATACTCGGTAAGACTGCGCTTGAATTGAAAATCAATAATCGTGCGAGCGCGTGAAACGAGTGATGTTAATCTTATCTCCGAGTAAATGGGAGAGCGAATATAACTCTACATCTCTACCTCATCTCCATATTTTCTCTCTCCCCATTTCGGGCCGATTACGTATAGCTCTTTTATCGATGCCATTCATGAAATAAGGTTTCAAAAGGGGAGGAGGTTACAGATTGAAATAAAACCAGGCCCCGCTTGGCTTTATCCCTCTTGCGTGTCCGTCGCAATTAAAGCCCATTTTGTGTCTTTAAAAGCCCCTTGGCTTGTGTGATTTCGTGTAATCTAACCATAAATACCAGTGCTATAATAGCCGAAAGTGGTAACAGTACTCTTTGTTTTAATCATTTGTGCTTTTGTTACTCGGAGATTAGACTTATTAAAAGTACTCTCTCTAAATAATTTAATATCGCGCATTAACAAAATATGTAAATTGAAATTAGACATTTTGAGAGGAAATAGGAGAGGGGCAGAGAGAGAAAACATTTGTCAGTCAACCCTGGAGTGCGTTATTTTTTCAATAATAATTAAGTGGATAGCATAATTTTTTTCCCTCCTGTTTTGCTATTTATCTCTCCTCTCTCGTTGTTTCTCTCGGTACTTTTTTTCAAGAGAGGAAGAAAATAATAGTAGTCCAAATCTGATAGATTGCTTAATGTGCCAGTCTGACTAGACATAGTCAATGTTTATGCTTATCTTTCTAGTGGCTATAACATTTTTGCGGGATGATATTATTGTTCAGATGATAGCGGTCAATAGAAGCTAATCATTAATTTGATTTAAATTAAATTTCTCTGACATTTCAGGATGTTAAAATAAGCCTTATCAAACTGATTATTCCAAATGAATTAATGTTTATGATATCTACTTATTTCTGATATGAGTAGATATTAGAAAATTATACTATTCTGATATAATATTTGTGTATGGCTACCCTTATATGAATAAGAGTAGACGTACGTAAATCATTGGTTCAAAAGTTGAAATCACTTTTAAAATTATTTTTATTAATGATATAATTTTCTTTAGAGGAATAAAAGTTTAAAGAGGTATTTAAGTTAGAATGGTATTATATGTTGAAGGAATAGGTAAAGTAAGTAGAAAAGGAGGTTGAAAGCTTAATGTCGCATTCAATACATGGGTAATTTGTATTTCCTAATAGAAGAGCCTTTAATTGAGCCCCGTTAAAATCAATCTATCTTGGTTATTTTAGATGCAATAAAGATGTGTAAAATTATTATGAATTAATACATCGTTGATTTTTTTCTTTTCTAGTACGAGAAGAATTACACGTTTTCAAGATCAAGATGAAGAAAATAAATGCAATGATCGACAGAACTCGTCATACATTTTAACTTTTCATTTGATTGATTCAATGAGATAGTCTACTTATTTACTATTTGAGTAGTATTGACTGTCCTCTTTCACTTTAAGCTTGATAACTCTCTGAAACCCAATATTTGTACAGCTGATTTATTTATTGTAAGTTCAGTCTCACGAATTGTTTTGCGATTCATACAGTTTACTTAATATCGTGCTTTGCAGGTACAGTGTAATCGAATCTCATGGAGCCATTCACTACAAGCTCATCTGAGTGAAGATTTATTATCCTCCCATCTTCGAAAACCATTACCCGGCCTCGCATAATTAAACATCCCTTTAATTTATGTGATTGCTATTCTATGACGAACATCATCATCTATAATTTAACTATAATGTAAATGTTCATTTCATAAAAACCAATTTAAGTCTCTAAAAGCTATTTTTTACCTCCTGCAAGGCGTTTTCAAAAATGAAATGAACTTTAAGTATTTTATATAACAGTCAGAAATCTGGAGCTAAGTTGCCTTTATTAGCATTTTCAGCAGATTAAATATGTTCTGGTTTTTTATGAAAACCCTTAACTGCTTCTTGCAGTGCAAACACATGGTCGTATATATCAATCGATTTTTATGAATAAGATTCTGTTAATATGATTAGCGCTTTTAATCTGTTTTTAAATGCAACTTAATGGATAAATGAACAGCGAGTGTTAAGCATAATAATGCATTTAATTTAGGTAGCAATTTTGTTTTCAATGATTCTTTTGATAATTAATGATTTAGCATTCGAATTTAGGAACTTAAGGCCTGAAAGTAAATTCTTCCGCCTCCATCAGTTGAATATTTTAAGGCAGGAGAATACTAGAATATCATTAATTTTTTTCTACCTGTGCATAAAATTATGATAGAATCAGTGCTAGCCTTAAACCCGATAACATCTACATTGGCATGGCATAAAGTTGCAATTAAGCAGCGCGAAAGACAATACCATTAAATGCGAGGACATACAATTGATGTTGGTTGATAACAGATTCAGTACCATATTGAGTCATAAAGTGGGGCGCAAAAACTAATAAAACTAGACCACAATACTCACTGCGGTTGCAGTACGCAAATCAAAGATTATTTGGGCATTAAATTAAATCACAGTTCAGTGGCTGATGATATAAGTGGTGCATCATTCTTCTAGATTAATTGCAATATCGAAACTTATTAACAGTTAGTAAAAGGAGACTAAATCTCTACATCATTAGGAAAATCCAAATAAAGCCCATGTAAATCCGCATTTTTAGTGGTAAAACAGCACATTTTTTTACCAAAAGCATGATTAATTCTTTCTGTCAAATGAAATCATAGCGAAATTTCTGTTTTTACGGAAACATTGAAAATAGATGTTTTAATAATATTAGTAAATTTAGTTTGCCTTTTTAGCCGTGTGATGATCGCTATACAGCTGCAGCTTATTTGGATCAAGATGTTATAGACTTTTTACCGAAAGCGTGAATTTTAGGCGAACTTTTAAGCCTGGCTGAAAGAAAGCTAAAAAGTTGCTGTTTGTTAGATTTTTTAGTGAACCAGAGCCAGAAGACTGATCACCAACACTCATAGGCTTAGTATTTAGTTTTTTCGTTGACTCTCCACTAAATCACTCATTTTCTATCTGGGTGCGTGCGAAGTAGGTAAAGCAAGGATTCGTGAGACGGAGAGAGAGAGAGAAAGGCGTATATGACAGGTAAGTGGAATGTCAGTTAGGCGACAACGATGGAGACCGCGTCTATTAACCAGCAAATTTTCTTATCTCTTCTCTCTCTCTCTTCATTTCTCTTCCACCCTAATCACTGTCTTTACCTGACATTGATATGAGATTTTGTTCATGGGGATAATTCTAAAAGACATTGCTTCTTTTTAAGCCCTGGAAAAATAATTCAATATGTCTCTTCTCTACTCCAAATTTTGCCAAATTTCGGGTGAACATTTCCAATTCTGCTGGATAAGAATAGTGCACTCATTTAGCCTGATGATTATCTAATTTTGGAGTGCTATCTAATAATATCATAGCTTTGATTTGACTCAAAGATTACTAGCATGTTACTAGTTCTGTGAAGTCGTGGGCTGTTTTGGAAAAATCCTTATCCCAAAATTTCCACTAAATCGATAAATTGAAGTATATTCTTGAATCAAACTTTCACGCTAAGCAAATTAAATAACTTAATCAGGCAAAAATACTTTATTATTCACGGCCAAGAAATAACTTCATTCGTAACTAATCTGAATCTGTTTCTCACAAATGTACTTTGGAGCAATTTTAAGCTATTGTCAGCCCCCTACTTGAGTTTAGAGATTTTCATCAGGGGTGATCTCATATTTTCAAAGAATACCGGACACATTTGAAATGCATATTTTGTTTGAGATCTTATAGTTCGGGTTGGCTGATTTTGTTTAATTTGTAATCTGCATCGGTATTCAATCACATTTGCTAAAAATCTGGACGTTATTTGAAATCAGGTATTTGTGTTCAACTAGTGAATGGTCCTTCCAGAGGTAACTAAAACATGGAATTGATCTGTCCTATCAGACTCGAGATTTATTATTTAAAGCAATTGCTTTAAAGAGACAAGATGTCTGAAATATTGTAAAATTTGTTGTAACCTTGAAGCAAAAATCTTATTATCAGCCGAAGTGCATTGCAAAATACAAGTAGAAACAGAGAGAGGCAAAAAAAATACACTTTTGTGTTCAGTTTGATCAAAACCATTAGGCCTAACATAGGGGTGTAAATATTCTCCAGGCTTTTAATCTAATTTTTAAGTTTTAATTAATCCTGACAAAGTGAAAGAAAACAGAAGGGTAAATTGCGAATTATTTAAAAGTATTTAAATACATACAAAATCAGCGCAATGCATTAAGAGAGCTCTTGCTCATGGAGAGATTTGAGCTAATAGAAGAATTAAATGTTAAGACTAAGATGTATTAATTACCTTTCACTTATTAATTTAAAAATTTTGGAAAGGGATGTATATATATATATATATGTTACTGTACGTTTGACGGTAATGTTTGCTATTCCGTAATATATTTTTCCTCTTTTATATAAACTTTGCCCGAGTTTGCGGAAATAGTCTGAAATAGCATTTCGTTTATTTCCTTACAATTATAACAGTAACATATGACAAAAATACCAGTTCATTTCGTTATAATACCTTTGTAAATAATATTCCCATTATAGTAACTCTAAATGTTGATTGCTTAAAAACACGCATATTAATTGCGCAGCGGGTATCTATCACGTCATTTAAAAACTGCATTGTCCCCTTCTATCTCTTCCGCCATCCTTCTTCCAAAGGCCACCCGTAACTCTGGGTGAATATGCATCATTTTACGGTGTGGAGCCCAACTATGCTATGTTAGTATGTTTTCTACAAGCCGCTCTCCTAAAAGAGGAGTATATTCAACTTCGGCTCATCTCAAAAATGACCCCTCCCCTTGGAGTACTTTTTCACACATAGAATGTTCAAATGAAGAAGCAAAAGAGTATTATTTTGGTTAAAAACGACGTTCCACAAAATGCACAAGCCCAATTCAATCAACGTGGGTGGTCGTGAGTGAGCAACAAACTTTATTCAAACAAAATTTATATCTCCGTTTTTAGTACGCCTGCCTATTACTACTACTGGCAGACGAAATTTTGTGCATTTCAATTCCAAAATGCAGAATTGATCGATTTGAGACGGCTGGCCATCTGACAGGATTTTATTTATCTGCGGGTTTAATGTGTTTCTGTACTTTTTAGATAATTAATAGAAAAATTTTTTTAAGCAGTGTTTATCCATCTATTCCGAAGGCAGCCTTCTGTTAATCAGGGTTTCGGTTGCAGGTTCTGTCAGCATCGCAAGTTTAGATTTAATTGTAATATACCTATTTTGACTTGCTGATACAGTATCTAGGATTTTCCACAGTATCTGTCTCAACTCTTTTTAATTTTTTCATTGCATTGCTACAAACACCTTCATCCTCGCCTTCTCCTCCCAAAGCAATCGGTTCATCGTTTCAGTTTTAGACTCAGATTTTGAATAGGGAGTTTAATCCAGCCTCTTAGTCTCTGCATCTTTATAATCCTGAATAAAAGGATCTGAATCTTTTATGTCCTCGGATTTGCACATGCATTTACTCTTTTTCTGAAACAGAATTAGTATTCTGCTAGATAATGACTGAAGAGTCCATATTCCCTTATTTTCATGGATTCGAAACCATAGATAAACAATCACTGACTGAAATAATAGTTAATATTAATTAATTAAGGATTAGTTACCCACTTATAAAACCCAAAAAGACCCCAGAGAGAATACATCTAGTCTAGATCACAAAATTTTATATTGTGTCAATTACAACTGATTAGATAGATAAATTATATACATTTGTAGACAGAAGGAGGTCAACCATTCTCAGGTTGCCGTGTCTCAAGGGGATTTTATTAAGTGGTCTGACACTGAAAGCCCGAATACCACTTTGATCACTCCAAATTGTCGTTGACCACCAAGCATCATTCTAGTAGGGGTTCGACTCATCTACTGTGATTCAAGCACTTATGTCCTTACTTGCTAATATTTTTATTCAAAATAAACAATAGAGTAACCCTCTTATTTAGTGATAACACTAGTGATAATGTAATCACTAGCTGTTTTCTTTATCAGACAGATGTAGCATTAGTAAATACGTTTTTTCCTATTTAGGTTCCCTTTGCATCGTTTTAAAGTTCTAAGATGCTTGGTTAATAAGATCTTCACAAAATATTAATGCGTTTTCCGTACTGCACATGAACGTCGATTTACGGCTCCGACAAGCTTTGAAATATTTATTCACCGAGCCGCCGAATTTATGGCTCACAAAACTGCCATTAAGGTGAAGAAATTTTATCGTAAAAATAAGTGATCAAACTTTTCCATAATTTAATTTATCTCTCTCGTAGTAAATGGAATAGTATATGACCCTACCTATAACTACCTTAAATGTTATGAATTAAGTTTTATTTTATTTTTAATTTATTTGCATATTTATAAAAGTTAAGGTTTATTTTCCTGTAACAGGTGAATTAAAGTAAAAAACTCTTTGAGTCATTATTTAATATTTTGCCTCTGAAGGCCCTTATTTTAAGTGAACTTGATTTGATTAAGCAAATATCAGGATTTTGTTACCTTGATCTACAATCTATTATATTAATATCCAAGGATTTTTCAGAACTTCATTAATAAATTTTTTAATGAAAAGACATAATAATTGAAGAGTTAGATACATGTGCAACGGGTAAAAATTGTTTGAGTCGGTGTTAATCTTCAGAACTCATGAGATTGATCTTCGAGGTGATACTCAATAGTCGCCGGATTCTGACGCACTAATGTTTGTATCTAATCTCTAGGTTTCATTAGATTTGTCAATATAATATTTTTATTTTGGTTGCAATTATAATCTCAGCTAGAAGTAAAGACGGTTGTAAATTTATGGAAAGTCATTTTTGGTATCCAGGCCACCAGTGTCTGCTTCCTTTACAACTTTCCTTTGAGACACGGCGAATTAAGTATGAATAACCTCCTCCTGTCGTCAATAGTATCTCGTTTGTATGAGCCAGCACATACATATTTCCCAATACATTAAGATGTGATATACTCAAAATGTATTCTCTCTAGACCCTTCTGGCTAGTTTCAAATATTTTACATCTATGTTCTGATTTAACAATGGCTGATAAACATTAGGTGCTAATTGATTAAAATCTTTCTAACCAAACCATCCTAATCAATAGAGCCACAGATAAACAATGATTTTACATAGCTTTAGTTTGACTAGTAAATTATCTTACTCTTTTGTGTAGATCTCCAAGTAAATATATCCCGGAAGCTAATTTAGATTCTCTTTAAAACCGGAGAAGTATGGTTAACTAGTGCATGTCGACATCTACTAACCAATTTGTTTATCGTTATAATTCAGCTCTCTATTCACAATACACTGGAATCTCGGTAATTATCATTTAATAACATAAGAACCACTCTGCCCTTACCATTTCAATCTTTATTTTCAAAATTGTTTAAATTTCAACTTGTATGTACTATATAACTTTACATGGCTTCGAAATCTGGGGACGCAAATCCATTAATTGTGATCTTCACATGTTTAAGCTTTTCTATCAAAATGACCCCGATAATCCTCGGGCCCACTTAGAGAAGTGGTTATTCTGAGAAATCTATGAGAAATCTACATTCTACCTCGTGCACGTCGTTGGATGTGCGCCGATAAGCATCTATCTTGCAACTTCTAACTTTTGACTGCTAAGCCACCAGTACACTAAGCACTCCTCTACCCTTTATATTCAAAAATATTATGATAACTTAAATCTCTGGCAATTATTCAAAACCTGAGTTTTTGTATCTTAATGTTTGCCAAAAACCGAGGGGATTAAAAACTTATATCATCACGATTCTCACAACAGTGCAAAAATGTTTCCCACTTGACTGGAGTGACGAATTTCAAATGTATGAAATCTCCTATAAATCTGCTTTGTGGCAAAATAATCATCCTAAATTATTAATATTGTAGCGAAACATAAACATTCCTTAAGAACACTTCAACTTTATTCATCTTTCAATTTTTTTATTTTAATTTCTAATTTACTCCTTTTAAAGTGTAGTAAAGCTGTCTATACAAAAATCTTTTTTTATTTTCCTTTCATGTAAAATTTTACATAATTTATAGGTCTTCTTAATTCTCTCTTAGTGGGTAATATTAACATCGTTTTGTATCGATTTAAGCAATGTTACAAAACTTAAATGCCATTAAAATTTTATCCTATAAAAAGCCAATAAAATTTAATAACAATTAATATGCTAATTAATAAAAATTGTATCCTATTATCTTTAATTTTAGTAATTAATGGTAAGTCATGAAAAATTATATTTTTCTAATAATTATTTTATTTATTCTATACATATATATATGCTTATAATATATACTTATGCATTTTCAATCATTATATAATTAGACAAATGTTTTAACTTAATCTTTCATTTTCTTATTTCTTTGGCTGAAAAAAGGGTCGAGACCAAGTCTGTTATTGTTTAATGTTTAATTTACACTCAACTCGTTCGAAGTAATCATTTCTCCACATGATTAGATCTACTGTTCTTTAGAGCTTCATGAGAAGACAAATCTTAGGACTAAGGTATCAACGAACTACGAGGTGTGAGGAACTTGGTTAGTGGATTTCTCTAAAAAATCTCACGACCCAGTTTCTTCGAAGAAGAAATTCGTTTTTGGACTGTTGTGAGAAGTTCCCTTATTCTGTAACACTGAAACTTCTTCAGAATGATCGGATATAAATTTGAATCTGTGGCAATTCAGACAAGGCGATGGGAAAGTATTCGTGTTATCGATCTATCATAGCTGATGCACCCAATAAAGTCGATTCCCGTCTCACAAACTGTGGGACCCCATCTCAGGGGAATTTGCTAAAGAACACTTTATGTGACCGTCATAATCAACACAGAATACATGCGTGGTTAACACCCTATTTTAATTTTAAATGCAATGATTGTCTGTCTTTGAGGGACTTTTGAAGTGAAGCTTCTTCAATTTGGGAGTTGGTTGATGAGTAAACTTAACAAGCATTCAAATGTAGCGAAAAATGCAAGCAATCTGGGCCGATCAATGAAGAAAAGAAAATCTCTTAGATTTTATTTGCTATGCGAAACTTATGTGTCGGCTATTCAGGCTTGTAACTCGAAAGCTAACTTTATAAATGTATGAACTCTTATTATATGTGAATATCTAAGCATCAATTAGGGATTTGGCAAAATTTGTAATTTTCTTGTAAAACAACTGCTTACCACCCAAGAGACTACCGGAAACTATGGAGACCACCAAGTCTCTTTCCTTGCAGTAAAGTAGAGTTGTCATGTGATTTTGGAACTCAAAACCTTCTTCCCTCCAGTTTTCACATTCAGCCTAAGGGAAATACTGTTGGGCTGTGAGAAGACCAGCTGCTCTCTAGAGCGACAATACCCTTTATTTGCAATAAAGTGATTGGTTAATGGTTTTGTGTGTAGACATGCTAAATTTCAGACACAATCTGTCTGCAGACAGATCGGTCGGCTGAGAAAAGATTAATGGTTTGAGTCTGCTACTACAGGAACGTATTACTCAACTGATTTTATTTATAACAGCTTACGGTTAACAGCCTGTGCGTGCCAGCCCGTGAAATAAGACATATGTGCTGCGATTTTGATGAAGAAGGAATTTAATGTAATTAACAGCTGGGAAAATCTTTAGTGCTTATCTGGAACCCCCAAATAGTTAGGGTAGCTTTGTTGAAAAAAGTATTACATAGTTTATTCAGTGCGTTTCTTTCTTCGATTTCAAGAAATCAGTCCTTTTAATCATTCGCATATAATTTAGTTAACTTGCAAAATGTAAAATTGTTTTGATAAAACCGCGTGCACAACAATCCTTCATAATTCAACCGGTAATCTGGTGAACTTGGCTATTTGTTCCTTTTTCACGTAAATACTCAATATTCAGTTCTTGAAATCTTTTCGTGAATGCTGTAATATCCCAGAATAATTTTCTTTTAATAGACGTTCAGCGCCTTAAAGTTTTAGCGCTTCAGATCAAATTTTTAAATGTTTCTATCTATATTTTCTTCGTAATGAAAGATTGTTTTAAAGCCCCAGTGAAGCTTGTCTCCTATAAACACATCTTTCAATGGGATTTAGAAGATACATCTCAAGCACATTTTCTCCTAATTTATCTCTTGGAGCAAGCCAAATAAACGAAGGCAAAAGAATGCAAGAAACTGACGAAGGCAGGCAGGCAGGCAGAAAAGCAGAAAATTCAAAAAGGACATTTTAGAAAGATAGGAAGAGAGCGCACGGTCGTTTAAAAAGAAGCAACTGAAGAGAGAAGAAAGAAATAGTGAGGGAGAGAAAAAACGCAGTTTGTGAGCGCTCTCTCGTGATTCTTTTTTCCTCTTTTATCCTCCTCAACTTTCTTTTGCTGTTTCTGTGAAGCTTTGTTTTATTTCATTTTATCCTTCTGTCTCTTCTTTTGTAATTACTTCAAACCTTTTCCCTTCATAATTTCCACTCAATTCCCTTCCAATGCCGCTTAATCAAACTGCACTGTGAAAAAGCCGTTCACTCTTCTGCTGAATCTATCCCACACCACACCACAGAACCGCTAAATTCTCCTCGTTTCACTTTGGAGACTCGGTTTTTGAAACGAAGAAATAAAAAAGAAGAAATAGAGTAAAAGAATCGAACTTTTCGCTCTTTTGCGCGCCTGCTCACTTACACTCGTGGAAGTTTTTTTCGCCGATCGAAAAAGATTTACGCCGATTCTTCACTCAAAAATTTCTCTCTTTATTTTCTCCGACTCCTCCTTGAGTTTTCATTTTCGCATATTATATTGTTGCGAATATTAAATTAACTGGTGTTTGAAAATTTGACATTTAACTTTGAAATCACCCTCGGGATAACACTTGAATTTCCTGTTAAGTCACACGTGAAAACCGTCTTTGCTTTATTGCCTTCATATCAAGTGCTTTCCTGTTATGGTTTCTGATATTGCTCTCGTCGTTTGTTATCCAGATAATCAGGACTTACTATTCCTTTAACTGAATATAGCTATTTAGGTTCAATGAAGGCGATGCGTTTTCAAGCATGCACCCTTGTTGTATTCTGGAACTTCTATGATGGGAAAGTTCCATTCTTCCTTCTCTCTCTTTCCACAGATTTGCATCAATGATTATAGAACTCGCCACCTCTAACTTGGCAGACGTGTTCGTTGACCGCTATATGACATTATTCAAAAGTTACTGCTTTAATAGATTTATGAATTCAAAGCGATAATTATTGTTTGACAGGTCAAAGATAACATGTCTCTATTTGATAATAAGCATAATTTTCCATTCATTATTTGAGATGCTTCAATACGAAATAGACCAATATGAGCACTTCGGTAAAGCGGGAAGACGGTAAGACACGATATTAAAACATCCACCTGAGCTCTTAATTTTATTTTAAAATTCAGTTTTAAAGCAAACTAATCGTGGAAACATTTGCATAGAATTAGCAAGTGTCATTATAAATCATTATGGTTACAGCCGATTAGAAAGTTCACCTTATTTGACATTTAAGTCCTTCTGTATTTATTGATTTTGTCTCAACGCATCGGATTTTCGATTTTTCATTATCTTAATGTAACTGGAGATGAAACTTGATTTATCCTGAACTGTATAGTAGAAATGAGATTACCTGTTGTGAGCAATGTATTTAGAATGATTTCAAAAGGCCTTCTTCATAACAATTTTGTCTGCAGTGAAGTTTTTCTATTGAATGAATGAGGGGATCCTGATTAATTGTAAATAATCGAATAATAGCAGATCAATATAATTATCGTACAAAACGCTATTTGTCGTAAACTTCCTATGAGACACAGATACTAAACAAACCCATATTTTCGCTTTTTCAGTGCGCATTGCTTACCTTTCCAGTTGTCTGATAATTCGAATAAAATACTCTTACACTTTCCAAATCCAAGTCTGTTTATGAGTCACTTAGAGTGAATCCTCTACATTCGGGAGCTCGTGAGATTTGTCTAGACTCACCATATGTTTCCTCACCGACATCAAAGTCCCATTTTTATACAAGTCTACTACGTCGGTGGCTCGTTTTACACATCTAATTTTTAGGCTGGAGCAATACTAGTAGGTGATTTCTGCGGTTATCTGGTCATCTATAACCATAAGCAATCAATCAGTATGATAATCTAATTAAATTTTAAGCGTGTTAACTGTCGTTTATGTGTTTGTAGTTGGAACATCAGAAAATCAACCAAAGCAGGGGCATTTTAATTTTGAGATTTCATTAAGAATGTCTTTGACATTTGGGAATTTAGCCATTAATCAAATTTAGTTTCCGTTATTCCTTAATAAAGATATTTGTTTGACATTTTGAGCTCGATGTATTCAAGACTGACACTGTGATGTTGCTAGGTGCCCATAGGAGTATATCATGGGTAAAGTGACTCAGATTTCTTGGGTTGACGGCCGAAGACTTTAAGTTCTAAAGTAGTATTATTATTATGAAAATGAAATGGCTTATGTATACTTCGGATAAAGGAGATCTAATTGACTCTATGGTTAATCAATATGGTAGCTGTAATCAGGCTTTCAGAACAGTAATGTATAAATTGAGCGCCTGAGGAAATCATTTTTCTCAGAATTTTATGAATTCTACGCAGAGCGTTCGGAATAATCCAGTTCTATTTTTGTATCAGAAATCCTCTTGAGTAAATCAATTAGATTTATCGTATGAAGAGTGAATTTGGTTCTTATCTTCAGAAAGTAAAAGATGAACATACTCCTCTGTAAATGAAAGCCATCTTCAATTATGAGCCTGCAAACTATGATATAATTCATTGCATTTACTTACTCTGTGTCGATATCTTGTGGAAGTGATCAAATATAATAATATTAAAATTATGTTAATGCAGCGAAATTTGAAAATAGACCTTTTGAATAACTTCTTCAAAAAAAATTGCAAAACTTAATTTATCCATAAATCAGAACCCTTAAGACTTGAATTAAAATGTAATATGTAATAGGGTAATAGCAATTTACACATGTTTTTTTGAAATTATAATATTCATTAGGCAATTATTTTCTCATAATTTTATTTAATTATATTTAGTAATTCGCTCTTTTTAATTATTTTAATTCTCCTAAAGGTTAGTGTGATTTTACATATTAAAATATTTCAGTTAATAATATAAATACTATCAATGTTAAATGTAATGTATAAAATTTATAAAATTCAATATAATCTTGTTTTGAAGCTACACAAAAGCGTTTTTCCGGCACCGCAGAGGGGAAACATGAACTCATTACTCTCACGCCTGACCTCGTTAGATTTCTTTTTACTTAATTGACAAAATTACAAAACCTACCTTATTAACTTGCATGCCCGTTTTGCTAATACCTAATAGACGATGACATAGTACGCTCTAATGATAAAATTTTACGGTCTAATGAAATTGGTGAAGCCTTTAAAAGACAGTCCTAAATGAGAAAGTTTTCATGTCTCTGATTGACTAATGAATGATTAACTCAAACTGTAGTTTTGGGTGCTTTCATCATGGTTATAAAGTAAGAAAATACGTAAATAATACGCTTAAATAATGGATTTATATTAAAAACAAATTCTGCTGACTTCAAATTTCCATTTACAAAGTTGATCAAGTTTGGTATATTTGGTGTTTGCTATAAGATTAGAATTTTGCCTGCAATATTTTACACATTTACTACTTCCATAGAAAACAACTATTTCGCATAGAGCTCTTATGAATGGCTATGGAAAACTTAAAATAATAACATGTAGCTCTGAATAAAAAGGCATTGGCATTCCTTGATAAAAACATTCTATTCAAAAGTTAAAGATGAGATAAATTTCTGTAATTTCCAGCAGTGAGAAAGGCTTAGTATCGATCTATCAGTTTTTTAGGAAGAATCCGCATTCAAAGTGTGTGCCGGCGGCTGACGAGCTCGTCTGCAAAAGTTAAAAGTCAAGTATTTGGTACTCATCCATTGAACACTATATCCAAACTCTGCCAATTAAAACTAATCAGTCATGAGAAGATTCTCGAATGCTTTTTCTCTCGCCCAATATAAATGTTTAAAGAAGTTTTCTTTCAGTGAACTTCAAAATTATTCAAAATCTGATAAGAAAGTGCAAGAGAATTTGGCCTTCTCCATAATATTCAAAATTATAGAATTGCCGTTTTTAGACCCCAGTTTAATTAAAACAATGAGCAGCTTAAAGAATTCGGAAAGGATAAACCATTGCAGAAGGATTTGTATTTTCGTCAACTACTTCCAAACATTTGTCGATTGAAATAATTTCCATCTAGATAGTCTTTTGTTATCAAAAATTGGAATGAAATCTCATTATATCGCTTCAACATTGTAACTGTCTTAGAAAGAAGGGCTATAGGTTTGATTCTGTATTTATTGGCTTCTATTCGAAAGTAAAAGTTATAACTAGTCGTTCGCCTAAGAAATCCTCTTTTTCAGACCGCTTTAAGCCTCCGACATTCGTTTGAAGGCATATTTATAAAAAAACTTGGATTGAAAATGGCCCAACTTATAACCCATGCTTTTTTGCTCTTGCTTTCAAAGAAACTCCGTCAGTTTAAAATATAATTTTTTGAAAATTTAAAGTGAAACAATGGAATGTTTTTTAGTCTCTCGTAAAAAACGTTATAATTAAAGCACCCGTCACTTCGTTACATCGTCAGGGGAAAAGGCTAATGAACTTTTGTAGACAGGGGTAAAATCTAAATATTCAGTTTATTAATTTTTCACCCCATACCTTGCTTCTGTTATTTTTCCTCCCTTGAAAGCTAATTAATCAAAATCTGGCAACTATTTTGCAAGCAAATTTCGCGCTAGTTGAATTCTTTTATGTATTTAAAATTTTGAGCAAAAATACATATTTTAATGTGCTTATTTAAGCTATACGTGAAATCCAATACCTCTGGACTTTCTCGCTGCAAAAAAATCGATACACACCATATATTTGGAGTGATAGGCCAATTCAGTTGGATTAACGCATTTAGTAATGGAATTTACGGCTTATTAGTGGTCTGTTTAAGTGGATAAGTTTTGTTTAAATCAATTTGCCGTTTTAAAAGCGCCTTTTTAACAGCGCGTTATTCTAGGAATGCGCATTTTATTTCATTGCCAACATGTTTTGCAAGTTGCAGTCCGCAAAAAACCCTCGCCATTACCAACGCGACAAAAAATATACTCATTTTCGGCTGGTTTTTTTATGCGTCAAGTATGCGTAGCGCTTTGTGTGTGATTGTGTCGCCCGATTATTTGCTTAAATATATGTGGTGAATCACACCTTCCTGCACTCACGCAGACATATTTCTTACAAATTACTGATATGCAATAAGTCTTTCTCTTACCTTACCAGTCTCAAATTTATTCATTTTCTTAAGTGTATGTGTGTAATTTGCATTCCAAATTCGACTTGGGGATGTGCATTAGCTCCTCTGTCACTTTTTTACTTTTTTGATGAGTAAGTCATTAATAACTGGAAAGAGGTAGGTGAAGTGATTGAGAGGTGACAGTTATGACATTCAGTTAGAGGCGTTTCCTCCTTCTTGACGGGAGTTCGATGGATCGGAGCTATGAAAACAATAAACTTAAAATAATAAGCCAAAGAATGCCTACCATTACCAAATTTTAAGAATAAAATGACAGAATATGAGTTCAAACTGACTAAGATTACTCCGACTACATAAATCCCGCATACAAATCTGAGAACTCATAAAACGTGTCGGATAATATAGATAAGGTGACATTAAGCCTAATAGATTCTGAAATTTAGATACGGTAAGCGTCTGCCGATGGAAGATCACGGGTCGGATCATATCCAAAAGCATAACCAACCGCAGGATTAGGACTGGTTAAAATGGTTGAAAAGCAGAATTTGAATTTCTTTTTGATGATCTACGGAATGTCACCTCTCTACTCGAGGAGAGCGTTAAAACACTTCCCTACAATGAAATTTGGAATTTTTACCCATGGTAAGCATACAAACTAGATATTTTTTATGATGATAGTGATACTAATCTTGGTGGATTTAAGCTCACAGGACGGATCTACTTTCAAATAACTCATGTTAAGGTAATTGACTTAGTTTGGTACCAGAGAACTTCAGGCAAAATAAAAACACTTTCTCACCTTACGGCAGGTATCCACATAATGCAATCTTGAAAGATTTATGACGAAAATATGCAAACCAGGAAAATCGTAGCTTTGATACGATTAGGTAAAATATGAACTGATACCGTGAAAAAGAGAAATATTGGGGAGGAAGAAGATGTAAAGAAAGTGGATTTGATAACAAGAGACTATATCAAAAAATGCAGGCATATCCTACTCCTTTTTACTGTTTTCATGATTGAATTGCAGTTATGTGTTATCCGATAATTCTCAAGCTCCTTGTTGAAAATATTTCACAAGTCTCGTCTTGGATATCTTGAACTGACATCCTGGAATCTCTGATTGGGAAATTCATATCTTATTATCCTCTTATACTGACTTCTATTTATTCCGCAATAGTGCTATGATCACTGTGATTATAACCAAATCAGGTCTTAAATTGTTACTCTTAATGCAGACATGAAGAAAAGTGGTTGTCCCAATACGAGTGCGATGCGGAATTTAGACTAGGGTGCCGCAGCAGAGTAGTGATCAAAATTATGTTAGAGGTTATGAAATCGAAGCACAACTTACAAATGCAGTGACGTGGATAGCTGACCACATTGGTTGATTCTGGTCAACAGAAGGAGTAGCAGAATGGGAGGTTATCGTCGGAATGACTCTCCCGTTTTTGGAAATATTTAAGTTAAATTCACCTATTTGACTATTAAATAACTCGATCTGAATCCCTTCTACTCTTGACAAGAAGGTGTTTAATTTCCAGTCTTTCAACAAGCTAACGAAAGCCACTCTGAAAAACAGAAGATCACAGAGCTATTACTAATGCGTGAAGCTAATAAAAGACGTGGGCTTAAAAGTTGAATGGGAGAAAGAGAGAATAAAGGATCATAATTTAGCCATCAATATATTCATCCTTTATCTTTTTCTCTGCTCGCATGTGAAGTGTTTAGAGGAGCCGTTGAATATGACCTTTAAGCCGCTCCTCCGCTCTCTTTATGCCACATATAAAAATAAACATTTGGATTCCGACAAATATTGCGAGGGGGGAGAGAAGGAGTAGATAAAAAGACATCGAAAGGAGTGAGCGTTGGAATTTCGCTCTCAAATAAAAGAAGAGAGAGGCCCACTCCTCCTTCTCCTTACAGGTTAGTGTGTGTTACTTTTTAATCGAATCAAAAATGGCGGTCAATTGGATTCAGCTTGCCGCTCCCTCTCCCCTCACTCTGCAATCTAATTGTCGAAAATGATAAATCACGTTACAGTCGCTCTGAAAAAACTCCAGATGTATATGCGCCGAAGAGCAAAAAAGGAAAAAGAATAAGATCTGAAGCAAAGGCAGAGTCAAAAAGAGGGAAGACTTAGTCCGAGATGGGAGGGAATGGATTAAAAACGACGGCTTCCACTTATACGGTCAAATTCTTCACTTACGATTCCTTTTAATGTCTTTTTTCTCTCCGCGATAGATGTTGAGGTTTACTAAGAGTCTTTCTGTGCAGATCAATTTGAAATCATTTATAAGTAACTGAACAATATCCTGTTTTTGCTGGGTATTAGTTATTATTCACTGTTTCATTTATTTCTCTTGACATCTATGAATAACATCCTGGGAAGACGAACTTATGGTCTCGGTGAGAATTAGCTAACATCAAAATACAGAACATTTAAAGCTCCTGTGGTTGTAGAACATTTATTAATACACAGTGCATGATTATTTGACGTCAAAAAACTCGTGATGGAATTAAATTAAAAGGTGAATTGTTTGTTTTTCAAAATCTAAATACATTTGAGTTCATCCTCAATCTCCTTTTGACTACAGTGAATCTCCTCTTCCTAATTACTGATCATAGGTAAGGTCTAATTTGGAAATATCTGCCTTTTTTCTAAGTATAAATAATGCTTAGGTTGTCATATCCTCTGACATCTTGAACTTGTGGCAAATTGAAATGATAGATCTAAATAGTCGGCGTCTTCAAAATCCAAATCCAGTTCTACAAAAAATTGATTAAGTAAAAATGCTGTAGGAGGTCTCAATTTTTCATCTAACATAAAATCTGAAAAAACTGAGCCTAAGTTAAAACTGCCCGTCTGAAGGAATAGCAGACCTAATCACCAAGGTAGCGTTTTAAAAGAAATTCAACTTTCTTCGAACATAGTTTGATTCTCAACTTTCATATTCTCACCACGAGAAAATAAATGTTATGCCCATTGATTTATTGAATATAAAGGCAGACGTTGGGATTTATGGGTGAATACGTTGTCTGGTGGTGAAAAGGTCACGGACCCTGAAACCATGATAACATGAACCGTTATATCATTATAAAAGTAAGAAAATAATGAATAAAATTGTACAATAATTAAAAATTAATAAAAATCGGATATGAGCACTGGTTATTTTTCCATTAATGAGCACTTTATTAATCTCGAGTTGTCAAATGGGGTGACGTGCTCTCGGACAATTTTCGAGAGCACATCAAACGGCTTCCGTAGATAACACCTTTCACCATAAAATCAAGTATTTGCCACATATTGTTATCAAAATAAGTGAGCAAGTACTTCATTAAAAGATTGATTGCGAAGATGATGATATTAATGGAATTTGGAAAGTTCTGTTCTTCATTGTATCCATTTGTCAATGTCTCTGCCATTATTAGGTTGATCCGCATTATATATCCTTAAAAATAATCTGCTATATGAGCAAGAAAAATTTTTCTCCATTATTTTATGTAATCTGTCTATCGAAATGGTTACATTTTGCCAACATATAGTTCGACATTATGTAATCCTAAACCTATGTTTTGCTAGAGATAATCCATTGCAAACATTAAAGCCCATTTTCATGAGAGTCAGTAGTGATTGAAGACCTTTTAGGGTTTGCAAAGTTTTTTCTTACATTTACTGCGACTCCACTTAGCTAGTGCACATGGTACCCATTGGAAATAAACACCTGTTTGAAACTAGATTCATGTTTTGCCATCACACTCCTCCTCTGATATCTTATTTCAGATTTCATAAATGCGCAGTTTAAAAAACCGTGAAACAAAACTATTAGTCTGATTCTAGTTACATTCATATCAATTATCAATTGTGTTAAATCGATCTTTCTCGACCAAGTGGCTTACAATCCATCCATTCACCTGTCGTTAAACAGAAACAGAAGAGCTTTACACAAAGTTGATTTATGATTAAAGTAGTAAAAAACCACTACTGTCTCAGTAAAACGCACACACGCGTGTAACTCCTTAGTGGCATATAAATTTATATGCGTTTTTAAGTACCTTCAGTTAGGAAAATCGGGCGAAATGCTACACAGATGTAGAATTTTATTACCCCGGGAAATTTTACTCCTTTAGCCCACCTAAAGTAAGTTCTGGAAAAAATAAATCTATTCCGAATTCAGAACGAGTGTTAAATTACGTGAACGATATTTTTAATAACGGAGAGATGACGTAATTCGTATCGATTTTTGGACACTTAGGCCTGATTTTAGCTCCACCTATCTGCGTTTCTAGCTCTTTTAACGCTGGTCTAAATTCCTACATATTTCCTGTTATTTTTCCGTGGTTAATTTGTCAATGTCAATGCTGGTGTCATGCCACTTGAATTCGACTTGACAACTGCAGGGATTTTTCTATTAAATCCTTAAAATGTCCCAGCAACTTAGTTTGGGAAAATTTATCCGTAGAGTTAGCTTAAATGTCTAGATAAAAGTCTAAATGTGTGAGGGTAAGGAATTCTCTTCATTTTATCAAAAAGTAAACACACAAAGCCATGAAAATTAATTACTACAGTTTTCAAAGACCAAATACACTATTAATCAAAAATTCTGTTATATATATCGTACTAAGTTTAGTACAATTTTGCTGACCACAATGCATTGTATGTAACAAATTTACATAAAGTGCTATCTGCGAAGCACAGTAACCACCTAATTTTAAGCTTTTTGTCATGTTCAGCGATGAACCTCAATCCCACCAAACTCAATTTCAGTAAATTCTATGATTCATCGAAAGTCAGCACCTAACATACATTCCCATTCGTTATACCTGATGTCAATTAGTTGTCTAATTTCACACCACCACTTTCGAGTTTCCACTGCTTTTTTACATAAATTATGAGTCGTATTCAAGGCCATGACTCAACAGACAATGATTCATCAGTGATTTCGCCTCATTCTCAAACTTCTTTTTCTATTCCCTTATCCTCGCACACTTTTAACCACAGTGTGTGAGATGGCGAATGAATTAGTCCTTTTTTTCTTTTTTGAGTTAGACTGCAGTTTTAGCCGCTTTTTCTATATGGTGTTGAACATGATTAATAATTCTTTTAATCTTTTTTCAAACTCTCAGTCGCTTAACAAATTGTAGTCCTTACTGTTTTAAATTTGAAAGGAGGTTTTGTTCTGTCTGAGACATCAAATTGCATACAAGATGTTTAGTTTGGAGTTAATTGGAAAGGCTTTCCAAACTGTCCAAAATTGGAAGTTTAAATTATTAGGGTAATACAGTCAACCACTGCGCAATTTCGGCGAAAGATCTTATAATCAAACTCCTTTATCCTCTGTGCTTGCATGCAAACAGATGATTTCCTTTCTTACTTCTTTTCTATCCCTCTTTTGTCGGCCTAATTCTTTCTTAAAATCCCTACTTTTTTCACACACACTTTTTCAAATCAAGCCCACGCTTGCAGGAATCCGCCTTTTTAGCATTTTTTGCAACAGCAGAAGCAACTAAAATAAAACAAACAAGCAAACACAATTGTTCGTACGTGTTATTTACCAGGAAGGGAAACAGGTGAAAAAAGTATCCCCAAGTTCTATCCTCTTTTGAAGAATGCGCGCTAAATATCAGTTAGAAATTTCTAGTAACTTCTCTTTCGCCAAATTTTCTTAAAACGTTTCGTTTTATTGAAAAACTTACGTGCACACACACACGCACGCGCATTTCAGATTTATCCTAGTCGTGTGCACACGCGTGCGACCGTTGCATCCTTAAGTGCGTCCATATATCCACACGCGTTTTTGTATTTTGCGAAGAGAAACATGAGAGCGCGCAGGTGGAAAAAAACGTATAAAGCGGAGGAGAAAGTTATGGGAAAAATAATCAAGCAGAAACGGATTTGTATTCGCGCTCCTCCACCCCACCCCATTCCCGACATCTCTTCTGGTGATACATTTCTTTTGCAACTTCTGCTCTGCTGATCTCTGCCTATATTTTTTTACCGCCCCAGGTTTTTTTCGATTGCATTTTCTTTTAGCCTCTCCCTCTCTCTTTCTTTCAATCTCTTTCTCTCATTTTCTGTGTCACTGTGTATAACCGCCCCTTTGCCAGTCCTACGCTTAATAAAGAGAACTGGATCTTTGATATTCACTGATCTGCTGCTATTCAAAATGCTAAATCTGACAATATCATTCATACCATATCTGAGCAGCAGGTCGTAATTACCTAGTCGCAAAGTGATTCAATTAATCGCTTGTGTTGGTAACTACGGCGATTGTTTATGCATTTGAATTAGCGTCCTGGATTTAAACTGCCTTGTTTGTCCTAGTTTCGCTACCACACGGAGGCACAATAGAAAGGCTATTAAAATTTCATTTCGGGAGAGAAATTTCGCATTCCTTCTTTGGTAGAGATGATTCAATTAAATTTAATTAAATTGTTGTTATTTAAGAAGAAGCTGCAGTTAAAATTGCCTGAATGGAATAGAAACCGATCCACTCGTGTAACTAACGTACTAAGAAATAATAGTTATGAGCATGTTTAAGTTAGGATTTGCGACCAAACGAGCGGTCTCAGAGACTTATGTTATTTTTTATGTTTTGGTGTTGACACGGCATTCATCAGTATGATCAGATGACAAATTTTTTAGTTTTACTCAGCTACTGATAAACGATCATTTGGAGGGCATGTTAAATGCGAAACTTCTGGAAAGTAGTATCGATGTTAATATTATAATTGAAGGAAGAGAATGGGAAAAAGGAATGAAATTCCAAGATTTTGGTTCCGAAAAACAAATATTCTTCTTGAATTAGAGTGCTAGCTGATGCCTCTTTTGGCTTGAGATATTAAGAGCCTAATTTCGAGACTGTTGGTGGAAGACCGTATCTCGGTGAAATGTAGAAAACTGAGCCGAGGTGGCATGACCAACCTCAATTAGTCTATAAGCTCTAAATACCGTGGATGTAATCTCTTCTTTGACCATGAGATTCGAATGATTAAGGTTGAGATTCTTCTCATTAGTCAAAATATTTTCCATGATTAAAACTTGTATGAGTTTTCTGCTGTGCTACGAGCAATAACAATAACCTAATGTCAATTTTTCTTGACAAGAAACATCTACTAGAAGTTTCGTATCATTATAACCCATAGTAATACAAAAATTACGTTTTTTAATTGTGGGGAGAAAGTGAAGTCGGTTAATAGAAAGGCAACAAATGGTAAATGGAAGGGGATCAAAAAGATGCTGAGAGAAACGTTGAGGTATCAAAGAGTCTCACTCCACTTGATTTTTGAACCCGGATCGTGGTGTATGTACTAAATGAGCAGTTCAAGTTCAAAAATTCGAATTTCATAAATTGACTGTTTTTTATTCATTTGCTTCTTCCTATGGTGAGAAGGTAAAATGATCTTGAATGATATTCAGCAGCTTAGAGTCTTAACGTATCTGAGATGAGACGAAGAAGTTTCGTAACTGCTTATTTCACTGATTTTTTCGTTTAATAGTAGAAGAAAGTGTATGCCTGAAACTACGCAATTTATATGATTGGGTGTCGTGTCTATATGTTATTCAGGTCAAAAGTGAATAATGATATCTTGCACTTCTATGAATTTTATGCATCGATTAAATCATAAACAAAATACCCAAGGAATTGATCTGTCAACCGCTTTAAAATTTTTTTGATATAAGTTTAACATCGAGCAAATCAAAACTATTGACTAATAACTCTGAGGTCCATTTAACATGCACTTTATAAAACCCTTCTTGTGAAGAGGGTTAGTGTCATAGAGCCTGTCTGGTGAGAAACTCGATTACTTTCACTCTATAGTCATACTTAACTAATTAGGTTAGTCATCTCGTCCTCTGGGTGTGAACGGATGGTCATGAAATCCCTGACCTCTACGCAAACGATTACGTTAACCGTTGAGTCACTTTGTTCATCCTCCCAAATAATGAAATAAGTCCATTCATATTCCCAAAACCATTTGAAGAAATTTGATTGATTTTCACTTATTAATAGAATATTTTCTCAAATGGTGATTCATGAATACTTCTTCCCATAATTCAATAAACAATCTCTCAACCCAGGTCAAGGCATTTTCATTTACAATACACTAAGAAGATTAAGAAATTAAAGTTAACTTTGTCCAAAGTCAAAGATAAGAGCTTATATCTACACTCGTCCTACTGTCGTCTCCATCTGAAGGTTGTCTGTTTGCAATAAATCTACCTTCAACCTGCACTTAAAGATGTGTCGTTGCCGAGGGTGATATCTCTAAACTGCAGAAGTTGAATGACGCAATTATGCCTGATTTTCAGACAATTGTGTAAGTTGTTGGCCCATCATTTGTGGTTTTGTCAAATTGAATTCATTTGAACCAAGTCGTAATTCTTTTTATAAATAGATTGAAAAGCAAAACTTATCAAGACTTTGACTTTGTGTTGTAAGTTCAGAATAAATTGGTTTTTCTTAATTTGAACAACATAAGTAAGGAATTTTGCGCTTACGATACATTAGTCAACGTGGTGGTCTGACAAATCAGAGGTCACGAAATCGGTTCTCATAGGTGCATGCCCAGTGACACGGATTGTCAACCGAACTGGTTAATTTTAGTCATTGAAATGGGAATTCCTCATAAGAGAGACCGTGGGACATCCCTACTAAGGTCAAGTATAATTAATACTTTTCATAATTAGTTTAGGACTTTGTATATTGAATGGAAGGGCAATATCTTAAAAATTACCGCAAAATCGTGTCAAAAATGACCTTTAACGGAGAACAATATTCTCAAATATTCCAAGCCATATCGATTTAAGGGATAATTCACCAACCGCAACTTCAGCTTTATGGTTCTCGTTATTTTTCAAAAAACTGAAAAGTCAAATTTTAATTTCTCCCCTCCGTAGGAGATATTAGCAAAGGTTGTAATATTTAATTGCATTTATAAAACACCCTATGTTCTCTTAATTATAACTATAATAATAGTCAGTATTTTACAGGGCAAATTTAAACGGCTGCATTATTATCTAATTTTGCAATATTTATTCACTACTAATCGACAATGAGTTAAAAAAATTGGCCCTTTATTCAAATACAAGCCTGCACTATTTACTTTCCTGTCGTTCCGTCATATAATTAAATAAAATCATGAATTTGATTAGCACCGCGCTGTGTTTGATTAAGCCTCTCTTAATAGTACACCTCCAAGTTTATTTCTTATTATCAGCATGATTTAGTGAGCAGAAAAAGCTATTGCCGATAAACAAAGGACTTGAGCACAGTAGAATAAGAAACGTGACATATTTTATAAACTTAATAGCGGAACTATGGCAAAAGGACAAATATTAAAATGGTAAAGTACTACTGATTTCAAGTTTTGTTATTAATTATAATACGGAAAACAAAATTTCAGCAAAAGAGGATGAAACTCGTTTAATAAAACTTAACTTAGGACAATTAAACTTAATTATTACCTGAACAATGTATTAGGTAATTAGGCTCTCTGATGGAATTATAAATTATTCGATTTAATTGACAAATCAATAAGCTCCGAACATCGCGGACGTTAACACGCTCAGGAATATAGGAATCTTACACTGGACATTGAGCTTTGGAATTCCACGACTTGTTTCAGGGAACTAAACCAATTAAATAAGTTGACAAACAGATGAAAATTAAAGTAAAGGGTTTATGATCATACATAATCCTACTATCTTACCAATATCTTCGCCATTAGAAATGCTATAGACAGCAGATGTCAATCAACCCCTGGCGATCGGAGAAACGATAAGATCTCGATTACAGTACCCATAGCCGGGCCAGCTGCATGTGTCTGTTTGCACATCTAAATCTACGTGGATGTTAATCGTTACCCAGGGACGCTGACACTAAGACATGACTGACGTCAAATGAAGAATCGCATTGTATATAAAGCCTAATTTATTTGTCAGTAAATCGAGGTAGCTTCCCAGCCACCTGACATGAGTGACTCGACACATTCCATCCATTCAGTCAATGTGGCCTCAGTCCAAGCTAATTTCATTATTACAGGAAGACAAAATTCAATAGCTGCAAATCGCAGCTTATGTCAGCTGACTGCTTTATAACTCTAAAAACGGAAGTGACAACAACATACCTGTCTGCCATGGCAGAAGTTACGGGTTCGATTCCCATCGGCGCACACCCGTGAGCGGAATGTTCAACTGCACTGGCTAATATGGAGGGTGGCAGAATTCAAGTCTCACTACGATTTCACTCGATCCAAGACTAGCGTTAGAATGGCTTTGCTAAATCGGCTTGGAATTAATTGTTAGTAAAATTTGGTCAATTCCGAGTGTATACCTTCTTTCAATATTAGTTGAAGGTAAACTGATTTATCAAACGTGTGATGATGAAAATATGGACAAATGCAAGCCTTCTCTCTAGAAAACCAACATGTCGTGACCTGTTACCCATACGTCTTTAATGTGAGGTCTTACTGAAGGGGGCGATCTCAAATGCTCAAGCCGTGAAGGTCCTAAAAACAAAGTGGGCCAAACGCAGATGAACTCAAGCAGATATTGCTAGTTTCAGATCCAAAATCTCCAAATTTCATAATCTGCTTCCCTTGTTCTTAGAAAATATTATTTCGAATACTATCCATCCTATCTTCAATTAAACCTTTGCTAAAGTAGACTTAAAAAAGGGCAATTAAATGATAATTGATTTCAAACGAAAAAAAGAATTTTTTAACCTCTAATTCTACCTACTGATCCTTTCATATCTTACAGGATTATTTACCATACCTAGTGTTCAAATTTTTCACATGATTAAATTTGTTTTCATTTGCATGGGCACTTACAATAAAACAAGGATATGCATGAAACCGATCTAAAAGACACACGTATTTCTGTTTCAATTTGTAAATAAAATTCCCATGTATTACCTCCAAGAGACGTAGAACTTGTGGATAACACTCAACAAAGGAGGAGAGAAACGAAAATATAATAAATAATTTTTGTTAAGATAAAATTCAAAAGAGCAAATAGGAAAAATACTTTTCATCACATCACATCTACCAACTCCTGGCTGTAAGAAGGTACAATTACATCAAAGTGGCATGACAAACCACTCGCTTAAGTCAGCTAACCAACAGGCTCTGAATATCGTAGGCACAAACTCACCCAGGTCACCCAAAGATTAAATCTCGAAAGTTGAACATTGGAAAAATTCGAATATCATAAAATGATTTAAATCTCACATGCTTTCAACATTCAAGTAAACTAAAATTTGACATCCAAAACACATTTTTGCCCCTAAACGACTACCCCCTCCCCCTCTCTCCCCATTTAATCCCGCATTGGGCTATTACGCAATTTCACTTGTCTAGATGCTATTTCATGATTAAACCTGTAAAAGATTTTGGCATGGGCAGTAATAATTATTACTATTAATGAGAAGAAGAGATGAAAACAGGTATCTCAATTTGCATTTGATTTTCGACATATACTTATTGACCTTATGTTATATTCTTTGCTGGAAATGAAATACTTTCTAACATTTTTTAATTTTGTTCTAATGCAAAAGTGAGTATGGTAGTCCATGATTGGATGTACTGGAATGCTTTTACCAAAAGTCTCAAATTTAAAATGTGGAGCTTGGAGACGTAGGCGTTTATAGTTTATGCTTCATGATTACCTGCTCCAGCTTGACTTACTTTTCATGCTTCAATGGCCCAAGAGTCATTCAAATAAACGACTTGTTTAGTAAAATACTGCTTGATACTCTTGTAATTTTCTATTCTGGTGAGTATTTATAAATTTATTATATTTAAGCTATACGCTCGGGTGCTTTAAATAGAGTGTGCAAATTATTTCTCAATGGTCAAATGTGTCCACAAGTAATCAAAATATCATTTCAAATTATTGTAGTTTTTTATACACTAACAGAGACTAGAGCATAGGGGAACGAAAAAGAATATACAAAGATTACTGGATGTTGTGACTGACTTACATAATTTATACTTTTTTCAGTGGAATAAGAGACAATGGGGTTGTAATGGCGCCTGAGTGACGTCAGATATAGCCAAATCAGCTTTGCCCTTTAAGTATTTAGTCTAAGGTCATCACAAGAGATCCTGAGTCATTCATGTTGCTACCTTAATTGAAAACGTTTCATCCTCAATATTACCTTTATGATACAAAATTGTCATTAGATGGATTTTAGACTGATTTTACTTTGTGAAGTTACCCGAATTATCCACGTCATCAAACGGGTAAAGAGAGGTCAATAATTGTCTCTGACTAGAAATGACAAGTGTTCTTTTAATTGTCTCGGTGACAGATTTAATAAATCTTTACGTACTAATAGCCATTTACTAGAAATTAAATAGATTAAAAACTTAACCAAGACTTCCATCTTAACCTTCAGATGGCGATGTGAATTTATATCAGATTTATATCAGGATTGATATGTAAAAGTGGCAAATGTATGAAGATTTTACCAACTCATTCTGCCTTGATAGATGTGGCATTCAGGATATTGCCAAGTTAAACTGATGGATTAAAAGGAAGACATTTGGTTCAGGGCAGGAATTAATAATTTTAAATATTTTCACTCTCTCGATCTTATTCATATCAACTATCATCCTTTTACTCTACTTGCAAGCACGCAAATAACATATCAATGCTTGGTATCGATCAGATCCATAGAATAATCACTGTGACAGCTTGGAAAAAAGAGTGACTATTTCTTCAGAATCATTCACTTTGGAATATTGTCGATAGAACCTCTTTAAAGCATGAAGCTGGTCAATAGGTCACTTATAGGGAATAAAATTAGTAAGTCCATATATTTAGAAAACATACCGATAAAATGAAGTGAACAAAAAACACAGTTTCCACATTCTCGTACCTCGAAGAAAGAGCTCTGCAAGTCCTTGTGTAATTACTATTTCATTTATTTCCAATTTAAATTGCTATAGGTGATTTTTGACGGTTATATTTATGGAGATATACTTTTCTTTTCGTTGAGCAGCCTTGAATTCAGAACGATCAAATAAAAGTACACATCCGTGAGCGCGAAAAAATAAGAAAAGTGATTGTGTAGCCAATTCTTCTTTACACAGCTATTGTATCCAACGTGACGATTTTTAAATTAACAGGATTCACAAGTGTTCGAGCGGTAGTTAGCACTGCTACTACATGGAGTAAAATTATTTATATATCTTTTAACTTTAAGCTTTTCATTTCTGAACTCTGAGATACAATCGTCCGGCTTTCTTGGTGAATTCGGATGCACGCTTCCTTTGCCGATCAGACGAATTTGAACTGAATGTAATCAAGAAAGTGCAAACGAATTCATATCTTTGCTCTTGAAGACCAAAATTTACTACAGTTATCATTCACTTACCTTAAAGGTGTGCTTCAAACAGACATTCAAAACCCGAAAGAATGAAATTTCTAGGATACTGAAACCTGTAAGGCTCCATAGAGATCCTGGTTTTAAAACTGAAATCCGTTAGTTTACCCTTCTCCTTACCAAAGCAAATACTATGTTGAAAGCTCCATACTCCTGTTTAAAGTGACAAATATATTCTTCTGAATATCATCTTCAGTACTTGAAAAATTAAGATCGAGTATAAAATATTTCTCGAAAATTGTTAGTGCTTACTTAGCGAATGCTAATATTAAATAATGATAAACACCGAAAATGGTAACAACTTTATTATTGAGTTGATTAACAGGCAGAAATTTTAGAATCACCCAAAATTGCAAAATTCCGGATACCTGGAGTTCTGATTAGTTTATTGCACTAAAGTGGCTTAATGAATAAATTATAACCACAATTAATGAGGAATGAAAGTAATAATTTGTACAATTGTAAAGATATAATAAACTGAACCTATAAAACAAAACAAAGCCTCCCTCAGTTTAAGAAATACTATTGATATTAAAGTTTCCGATGGAAGCAGATTTTATTTAAACTGAGCAAAACCTAATGGTCGGCCGATAATCAGATCAAAATGCGAGTTGTGTATGAAGATCTAGTTATTGGTATTAATTTAATGTGGATAAACACGAGTGAAGCGTGAAGACTTAGGTTCGAAAGGCAAAGATCTCCAGGGGCTATTGCTGTCTCTTTTGTCTTTGAACCATCCTGAAAAGTGATATTTTAGAACATTTCAGTGGGCGATTGGGAGACCATAACCGTTGAATGCGAGTTTTCTTCAAATAATTTTCGAATTTAAGTGTTGATTCTCAGTTACCTCTTTTAGAATCCAGTTCCGGTTAGTTTGAAGGCAGAAGGAAATATACATCTGTTACTGAACATTCCAAAAGATTGGGTGACATCGTCACACCCAAATTCGTGGCTATTTACCAAAGATTTTTTTATCTCATTCACGATTTTGGTAATCGTATTAGTGATACGTACTTATTGACATCCCTTGCAATTTCATATCATCCGACGCATTGGTTCTACAGTAGGTAGGTATACGACCCAACCAAGACCAACTACTTAATTTGAATTCCAACTGCTGAATTGACATCTGATCATCTTTTACAGGAAAATTAATATACTTGCTTTTATTGTTACTCTCAGGTCAGATAAAATGTTGGTGAATTCCAAATGTGTTCCCTTCATAAAAGTGGGAAATTTATAATTTACGTTCATAGTTCTACATTTTATTAAAAAAAACACTAAAAATCCTTGCTTCTGGTTTGAAACCAGGTTGTGTCCCTTGAAATTTGTGTGGCTTGGCTGGACGGTCTGCGGGTACTACTGAATTCAAATCCACATATAAATGATATTCATCAAGATAACTGTTTTTTAGGAATTGGTTAATAAAAATATTGTTGAGAGACAGATTATATTGATATATCGCAGGAATGATCGTACGAATCTTGACACCAGATGGTTGATCTGCAAGATCTGACAGAAAACTAAAGATTCCTCATTAAAACTGCCATAAATTTGAAGAAGCTAACCTTGTTCTACTCAAGTAGTAAGTTTTAAATGGCTTATCATCAAGTTTCATTAAATATATTGATTACTGAAATATTCGAGCAACAAACGTATTAGGAGATTCCGAAAATATCTCCAACGTTTACTCTTGGTTTTTGAGCAGAAGCTTTGCTACATAGGTAAGCAACTACAGGGTTATTGAAAGTAGTCCCCAATAATGACCTCTGACTTTTGAATGTCAAAGAACTGGCTAAGTTATCCACTTACTTTGACTTTCAGAAAATTATTGTTTGAGTGTAAAGTCGATGATGGATTATTACAGAAGTACACGCTCAAATAGATACACGATACACTAAATACTATGAGGTCTGTAGTGGACTCTCGAGCAGTTTAAGACTGTTTTGAATACTTCAGATTTCAAGTTGTCAGGATGAAATTATAATTATGAACAGCTATAAAATATTTGCTCTTAACGAAATTAATATTTTATTATATGTTTTCTTCTCAATATTATTGAAATAACGATTTGCACTTATGTTGGTCATGCGAACTAATATGAATTATGCAATACTGTATATATTTCGAGTTAAATTGTAATAAATTTTCGCTATAACAAGAATTTATTTTTCCTTTTGATTGGGATGTCGGTGTGTAAATTGTAAAACAAATGAAGGTTTACACAATGTGAGTTCTTTTAATGTTACATATTTATATTTATATATAGTATATATATTATGGGTGGGAACGTCAGAAAGGGATCCAAAGGAGGCCTGCCACCCTTCAATATAGTATCTCAGTTAATACTAAATGAAGTATATGCAACCAGTGAGGATTTGAAAGTCAGACTATTGAATACTTCAGGACTTGGGTGATAGTTGGGATAGTTGGCATAGTTGACAAATATGCGATGAAAATGGCTTATGATAAAACAGTCTCGATGTACGTCGGTACAGATCTGGATCAATCATTCCTCCAAATAAATGATCACAAGATCACTTACCTTGGCTCCCCAGTAAATGATGGAGTTGTAAAACCAAATATCATAAAAGCTAAACAGCAGTCCTTCCTTACGATTTATCTACAGTTGAACGAAAATAGATTAAAGACTATCCATAATACTCCTCGATTAGTGATAAGATTGTACATCCAGAGGCAAATGAGTGTTAAGGTTATAACAGTAAAAGTCCCTCTGTAAAACCTTGCCGCACAATTCCACGACGACGATTTAAATCTATGGGCAGGTCTTCACAGAGGTGACATATTACCAAAGGAGCTGTTGAAATCCCACTTAACAAAAGCAGATGTTCCTGAATCTGCACGTACTGAGAGTTGGTTACGACAACCTCAAGCAGGTGCTAAGCAGGTATTCAGCAAGAAAGATGATGAATCTTACTAAGAATTTTATTTCTCGCATTAGTGAATGCTAATGAAAACAGAAAGGTGCATGTGAAAGAGAATTTAGGTATGTTGATCCACTGTGTCATTGACTCCGAGCATATGAAAGTGGGATGAGAAGGCGCCGGCAGATAGACTACCACAAACCCAAATATGATCTGCCAACTGGTAGACTTCTTTGTTTAGTAGATGGGCGCTACAATAATAATTTGAAGAGTATGGATGCGGAATCGTGTGGAAACTAATTACTCGTACTTCCCCTACGCAGACCAAGATAATGAAAGGAAGGCTTAAGTCTGAAGACCTTCAACTTGACCTGATAAATCTGGAGCTCAGATGAAGTAGAGTTCTCCTGAGTCCTTGACTCCCACTTCTGCCTAATCTATAATTTCCTCATAATTGAACATACTCTCCCTTATCAATTTACACTTTCTATGCGTTTGAACGTTTCACTATGATAAAAGATTGAAAAGCTTTTTAGTCCCGTCATGGGAAATAAGAAATTACATTAAGAGTATCCGTATGAAAACTCAAAGTCGTGAGAAAATCAACTGAAGATATGTATTTTGAATTATTCTATTTGTTCGTTTGATCCTAATTAGCGTTTATTTCAATTTGACGTGCCATGTTATTGTTATTTTTGTTGATAAAAGTCGAAAATACAAAAATGTCCATATAGGAAAAATCAGCAAAAACAATTACCATCCTCTATTCATGATATATGTTTTATTTTAAACGATTACAATGAATGAATTCGAACAAAAAATTATATGCCTGTTGAGTTGAAATGTAATTGATAGAAAATTTAAAAATTAAGCTGATAAAAGATAGGTATCGATAGACATTTTTCCAAGTTGGAGCTCTATCAGACTATCCCTTTCTACTGGTTTATACTTATTTGGACTGATCCGATTATTATGCAATGAATGCAGAAAAATGCTTGCATTAAAAAAATAAAACTTGAAATTATTATTCCCCTTGTAACTGCAAAGAAAGAAACCTACTACAAGTTTTAATCATGGAATAGAATTAGAATAAAGAGAATGTCATGTCAACGATATTCAGAGCTTGTTGGCCAGTTGATGTAACCGGGTGGTTGGTCGTTGCAGCTTGGTATCTTTGCATCTTCTTTCGTTAAGAGAGGTAGACGAGATTAACAAAGCTATTTTAAGCATAGCAGGGCGATTTAAAATGCGAAACTTAAATTGTCATAACGGCAGTCACTTCAGACAGGACAGTCCACTTCAAGCTGATTAATTACATTTTCGATGTTGTCTGCTGATTTTCCACTCTTAAAATGATAAAACAAGCTAATATTAATCAGCTGAATGGCTCTTGACCATTTACATTTCTTAACGCAATCTTTCATACATACACGCCCAATTTATATTATTACGTTAATGGCAAAACATTTCTGCCAGGAAAGAATAACATAACGTCGAGGTACACAACGACGCATATAATTATATAACCTAACGAGACATGCGCAAAAAACACATTGTCTACGCTTTTTTTATTCAGCCTCTTTCTCGCCTTAAAAAGCACCACAATTTTTTCACCAGTGTCTCAGTCTCAGTTGGATCACATGTTTTAGACAACCTTTCTCTTCACACTTATGCCATGGTCACTTTTATTCTTTGTCCAATACATTACTACTATCAAATCGTCAACCTCGAGCAAACAATGCTTACTCAGCCCTGCTAAGTTAAGAATTCTAGTTATCTCATATAAGCTGCTTAATATCAGGTAATGTCATTCAGCTTTCTCAACCTATGGAATAAAAAAATGACTTGAAGTGATAAAATCAACCATCTTAGCTAAAAACCGGCCAATAGGAATTTGCCCGATTAATCAGGGGTCGAATCATGAAGTTGAAATATTAAAATATAAATTACCCAAATCTAAAAATTAAATAAAGTGAAGCTCTTTGATGTCGCAATTTTACACTCGACATCATTTCGATCCCTTATTCTTTATCATTTGTTGGACTTACTGTTTGCCGAATTCGATTGCTTTTACAAGATGAAAAATTGTAAAATTGTTTACCTTACCGTGAACTGTAGTAATAGAGATGATATGGCCAAGTCCCCAATTTAGTCAACTTGTCAATAAGTTCTTTGACTTAGACACGAATTCACTCAAGAACCTAGGTGTCAAAGTCCCAAAGTTGAATATGGAACTTTACGACGCAACGCATTGAACTATACCTATTTATTAAAAAGTTGAGTAATCTAATCTAAGCAAGTGTTTTCCAATGCCCTGTTTCCGCCCTTTCACCTTTAACATTTATTGAACTATTTATTTTACAGCTCCTTCTGTTGTTATGTTTTTCTCAGATTAAATCTATGGATTTTTTGCATTGCTATGAATAATAGCATTGGTCACCGTCTAATGTAGACGAGAAAGTTCATTTTTTTATTGATCTCATTTGTAGTTCTTATGTTTAAGTGATAAATTGACCAGCCTAAACGAATAACAAGATTTTAACGGCCTTTCCGGCGACTTTGGATGTTAAAGCGGTAATAAAGCACTTTTAATTGATTTTAAAATAAGTTAATTAAAGCAGGTCTAATTCCTTCACATGCCTTTAAGATCCATTGGTTTTATATAACCTAAAGATCATTTTGTGCACGGTTTCAAGAACGAAGGTTTGCATTCGTTTACACATTCTTAAACTCCCCTTTCACAAGTTGAAATTCTAATGATACTAGACGAGAGAGTATATCTAAAATTATCCAAACATCCAGGATTGAGTTGTGCAGCCAGGAGTAGTTTGGTGATATAACTTAAGATTTCTAGGTAATATGCATCGAAACATAATAATTTCATCACTGAATGTATCTTCCAAGTTAAAGATAATGGGATCGATTGTTGAAAAAACACTTGCCTCCAGCAGATTTAGGGATAGATATAATATCCTTTACTGGTGGCACAATCTATCTCGGATATCCAGCAGAATCAAGAATACAACCAATGATGGCAAATATTACATTCGCTAGATTAGAACTCCTAATATTTGATTAATTAATCACCAACGCAGACATTGTAAAATCAATTATTTCTTCATATCCTTTTCTCACGTTTTTTAAATATAACTTAAATTGATTTCTGTTGCTCAACAACCTACCTTTCAAATTTTCCTATTTAAACCAGCCCTCAAGTCTCAGACCAAATTGCAAATTGTGTTAACTATAGTTAGGCAAAAAAGAGTTAGGAAGAGCATTTTGCAATAAGTCAATAAAAAAACGCAGATATACACACACATTTTTTGCTCTAGAGGCTACTCTGCCACCCAGTGCCATTGGTCGTACGGAGCTAAAGTATATGTCGTTGTCGTCGTATCCTCAAGGGGATTAGGCACACACTCATAGCCGGGGCAGGGTAAAGACGAGGTATGCTTTCAGAAAAAATCAACAAAAGAGAAAAAATTTAGCCAAAGAAGAGTCAAGAAACTCTGTAGCAGTGGTACGTGATGGGTTGAGGGTGTATAAGTGGGGAAAAAACGCTTCTCACTGGGATTTACAGTGAGATAAAACTTAACTCTTCTTCTTTCTCTCTCCCCTCAAATTTTTCAGTGTTTTTCCCACTCCTTCTCCTCCGCGTCAATTTTGTGAGATAAACGCGCAACAGTGCTCACGTATGAGTTTGTTTACACAGTTTTAAACTAATTTTTCAATTTACGATAATTGCTGGAAAAGATAAAAATAGTTCCTTTTCTTTCGTCCAACTATTATGCGCACTTCAAATCAACACGTGCATTTTATTTTCAGATTTAAATTGGCTTAACTTTTGGCAATCAAACCATAAGGTCGGCTAACTAGATTATTAATTTTCGCCTTACTCTGACTTATCTCTAAATATTATTTGACAAGAACCCCTCAATAGGATCCTAATCATTATGTTGTGTTAGCATCAATATTCAAATCCTAAAACTCAAGGATTATGAGTGTTAAAGGTTTTTTGATTCAAATATAAACTGGCTATCATCAACATAATGTTGGTAAACAAACAACTGACTGTCAAAAGGCTGATTTGGTAGAGAATAAATGGAGAAAATTCTCGGCGAAGTCAAACTCTGATTAATACGGTGATTATTTTTTAGCCTTCCTAGTCAAACGAATTAATCTTTCTCTTTCTTTATGGAATGATTTTAATATACCATTAAATAATTCGCGGCGCGGAAGTTGTAAATTATGCGCGTAGCAGAAAAAGAAGTCCTTCTAACATGTAGAGGGCAGAAGGAATAGAGAGAGACAAAAAACGGGGAATAACTTTACCATCTTATCATGTTAACAAGTAATTTCCTCTTTTTCTACCTCTATGTTGGTTTCGGAAGTCGGAATGCGCTATGTCAACGTCTTTTCTCCGCTTTCTTCTCTTTTCATTCTCATTCCCGTAAAAGTAAGCGCATATCATAATTGGCCTTTTTTTTGAAACAGCACTTCTTTAGCCGACGTGTGTGCGCATTTGGGTTAGAAGACGCTCATATTGATGCTCTTCACCTTTCTCATTCTCCGACTAGCATAGTTCCGACTGTGATATGACACTAATCTCGAAAATAGTCCCACTTCTCCTATTCTTTGTGCCAAGTAGAATACCTTGAGGAGAGTAATGCTTTCCCTCCTTATTTTCATTTATTTATTCAAAACGATATTTGACCTTGCTATTGATTTATATGGATAAGATTGAGTTTTAATGTGTTTGAATTTTAAATAAGTATACTTATGTCTACACATTTTGTCCCGTTCTTTTTCCCTGGCTGACTAGGACATCTTCTGATCTTTCCGAATTCAATATGTCTTTACGCAATGAAGATAAAAATTCCGAAAGTCCTTCTATGTATGTGAACTTCAGAACTATACATTAGAGGTCAAAGCCGAAGTACGTCATGATTCACGGAAAGTAATCAATAATTTGATAGTTATACACCCTTCATGGCAATTCCTTTCCTTGATTTCTTTGCTCGTCTCATATGCCCGGTCATTACTGTATGAAGATACAAATGATCTAAAGTGGCATGATCAACCGTCCAATTAAATTAGCACTTCAACAAGCTCTGGACATCGCTAACATGAACTCAGCTAAAAAACCAGAGATCAAATCATGAATATTGGGTTTTGGGGTATGTGGATATTACAAAGTGAATTATATCCCTTCTAAGGAAGTGGAAAACTCAATGCCTCCAGAATTCAAATAAAGTGGGACTCTCGACATCCTGACTTCATTAATTATACCTATTTCCCCCCGATTCATCCCTTACTGGACTATTCTGCTATTTTGAGTTTTCAGATGTTATTCTATGATTAACATTTGCAAAAGTTTTTTTTATTACTGTCAGTAAAGGTAATTATAGTGATGAGCGCGTTTATTAATGTTCTAATGCATTTTATATTTAAACTTATTCATGAGGTTACGGGAATACGCAAAAAAGTAGAAGGAACGCACGCATGAGTGCCTATTCGACCAATTTAATTGTAATGACTTACCACATGCTTCTTTTCTTTCTCACTCCTCCTCTCTACCTAGCTCTCTCTTTTGCCCATGTGCAGCAAAAAAAATCACTAACAGGGCTGGTAGCACACCCGCACGCATAAAAAGGAGGACAATGATATGGTAGAGATCCAGTGAAAATTCATTCATTGCCTCGACTTTTTCTTCAACGAAGTAAAAACCTTGAGACATGTGCAACCTTTGTGTACGCGCAGCTGTTAACGTGTGCTGACTTTTTTGCACACTGATTCCACCACTATCAGTGTTTTAGCACACTTGAGGTTTATGTGTGCATTTCATTGCAAGGAGTAATTAAATTAAACCAGAGGGGGCCAAATTACTTCTTGACCGATAAGAGAAACCCCAAAGGGGTGTTAACGGGGTCAAGCAAGTTTATGTCGCATAGCCGATGACTCATGCATTGACCGACTTATAAACTTCCATATGGCCCGTAATAACATCCGTGGTGGTTAATTTAAGGGTTAAACTCAGCTCCAAAGCATAATTTTTAGATTCAAATCGATTGGTTTTATTGTCGTTAAATCCACGAGAAAACAATTAATCCGATCCTGCGTTGTGTTTTATTTTGCATATTGTAAAATATGATGGTAAGAAATGATTCTCCTGACTGTCGAAGAGGCATTTTTCCACATAGAGCCTTTTTGACTTAGATGTTTGTATTCTGCCAACCGGTATCTAACAGTTTTGTCAGTCATTTCAATTACTGAATTTTCACTGATTTCGTCAATCAATAATCGAAATGGGCTAATAGGCAATTCAGAACACGAAATCTGACAGAATAACTTAATTTGTTTCGGTAAGTAAATTGGTAAATTAATTAGCATTTCCACCGATATCTACCTGAGTTTCTTTAAATTATATCAGTGCAGTTAATTAGGTTATACGCTGCAGCTTTAAGGCTTAAATTTTACGATTAAAACGAGACTAACCTTTAGCTTTTTTGGCAAATAAAACCTCTGAACTTTGACCAAATTTATAACAATGCATAAGGAAACAATGCTATTGCCCTTTGAAGTTTGAGTGACATTTATCACGAAAAATGCAGAGTTCTAAATGCTGGATACTAGGACTCTCCCATTTTTTCTCATGTCATATGGCCCCATTGATAAAAAAGTTGCATCGAAGGCCTGAAAAAGAGTTTATGAGAATATTTGAGTTTTTTGATCGAACAGATATACTTTTTGTAGTTTTTTACCTTTTTCAATATATGCTAATCATGTATTTCTTTTGTTTGACCTTTTTTTATTAAAAAGGCAGCCATCGTAAAATATTCCATTTGAGTACTTAAATACACTTATTCTAATATAGATAAAAGTAATCAAGAGATGGTTTGTATTGCATTGCACTTCGAGTAGATTAGAGTAGGTCCTTTAAAAGCACAACTTTTTGCGCACTTGATATCGATTTTTTATCGATCGATTTCGCACCTGCGTCTTATGTAATTATGCAGATTACTAATCACATCTGTAGTATGAATTGGCTATTAAGCAAATTTAGAAAAAGCGATGATTTCAACTAGTCTTTCATCAGGAAAAAATTAAATCGGAATTTCTAATTTGATGTTAATGATACCGATATAGAGTTGTGCATTCTCCTGCAAAAACGGACAGATAAAAGAGTGGGTGGGGAGACATTCAACTAAATTAACGTTGACTGCCACGGGCAAAAAATTCTTTCCCCTTAAAAATGATTTTATCTCCTCCCTTATATACACTCGCAAACAAAAAACGACCATAAACATGCACACACAAACCCACTTTTACTACTCCTTTTGATATCTAAATCTGGGAGAATGTGATAAGAAATGATGTTACGTAGCCTTAATTATTAACAGATGAATGACCGATTACTAGCATAATGTCAATTTTCACTGTCCACATTTCATATGCATGCATCATACACAATCAAATTCCCTTGAAAAGCAACAGTATCTATAACGTGACAAAGCGAAAAATCATTGGAGTCCAAATCTAACATCGTCACTATTATCTCCCGCTCTCTTCCCGCGTAATGCTAATTTTCACTTCATAAATGACAAACTAACCAACCATAGGATAAAAAACACTCAGATAGCCTAGGAAGTATCGGACGAATGGGTTAAAAGAAGTTGCCTAACACAACAAGTGTTTTATAGGTTTACAAAACCCTCCTCCTTAGCCGTTTTTTAAATGCTCGCTTAAGAGGAAAAAAGGAGCTACCACATTGGCTTGAGAATAAATGCATTTGTGCAGCGCCACAAAACCGTTTAAGTAACCTACTAGCTGACCAACACAATTAAAAAGAAGCAATGACATTGTCAGACTAATTAAGGTCACAGGACAACAACCATAATCACAAACACACACAAAATTATGCAACTTGGCCACAGTTTCGATCCGTCCCACTCCAATCGAATTGAAAGAGAAACAGGAAGACAATAAAAAGACCCTGTACCAACGTAAAATTTCTTGGTTATACATTCGAATGCACAAGGGATAAAGAGAAAGAGTATGTCTGCGTGAAATAGGGAGGAGATAGAGAGTTAAACGGTGCGGCCGAGTGATTTTAATGCTAGGAGGAGAGAGGAGGAAGATATCCAATAACCTGTCTATGTATATAGTGAGGCTAGAAGGAGAAGATTACACACAATTATTTACGTCGAATAGAGTGGGAGGGGAGAGTGATAATGTAGTATAATAATCATTGTGTTGTGCTACATGATGCCAGATGAAAATGAAGTAACAATAAAAAAGGACGAATGAGAAGGGGAGTTTGCATTTCATTGCGAACATGAGAGAGAGTAATTGTGTAGCCGCAGCATTAAGGATGTGCTGTCGTGTTTCTTCAAAAGAGATCGATTGTATTCACGCAGATACAGGATAGTGACGATGAAACGGGAAATTTAAACAGAATCATTTCTTCTCCTTGTTGTTGTCAAATGAGTCCAAATGCGCGCGTCAGAGGGAATCGATATAAGCGG
>CAADRB010000058.1:1052964-1108344 GCA_900708905.1 Hymenolepis diminuta | reverse complement strand
CATGATTGGCAAAACGCAGGGCCAGAACACAGCTGTCGTGCCGGGTGAGACGGAAATGGTTATCATAAGTGTTGACAACAGGGCTGTGAGATGGACTACCGGTAGTAGACGAATTTCCAGCGCCGTTGTTTCCAAAATTCGTGAGTGAAGCCGGACCATCAGGACCGATGGCTACAACTTCAACTTCAGAAGACTCTAGACCGACTGCAAGCCACTGAGTGCCTTGGAAGGGAGCATCTATAGAGGAACCTTCATCACCTTTAGTAGGAGATGTAGTTACAATACTTGCCCGACGACCGTGTGACCCGAAGATTGGGGACAAGCCAAGGGAGAAGACTTGAGACTTGAATTCCACGCAATGCAATTCGCTCGAGGACTAGAGGGATAAAGAACAAGAACAGTCATGAATACTAAAAAAGGGAAACAACACTAAGCTGCGGAATATCGTGTAGGATCAATTCGCCTCCTCAACAAAAGGAAAAAAATGAATTGAAGTGGCAAGACCGATCACTGTAGATTAAAAAACCGATCAATAAGCACTGCACGCCGTAGACAAGGATTTTCTGTAACACAGGGAACGAATCACGAAGTTTGAATTTTGGAACTTAAATCAAATGAAGACTTTTTGGTACCTTGACTTTGCTCTCAACGTCCTTTTGAGCGCCTCCTCTTCTTCATTTAATGAAATTTATGTTAACCAATTTCAGTCGCATCCCACAATAAAGAAGTATAAAACATATTGTATTACCGTGAGCGTAATACAAGAATACAAAAGTATGAATCTGCTAATTCAAGATTTACAAAAAATCACCCCCCCCCCTTTAGAATGATATTATTTTCTAACAAATGAAGACTAAACGGTTTCTGTTTCTCTACAGCTTATTCAGATGGAATATTCAATCATTATAACATAAATAATTGGAATCTAATCTTAAGCAATATCTTAGGAATCAAAAAACTCTAAATAGTGATGATCACCAAGCCGATATCGGAAAGCACTTTCTAACACTTACCTTGGGTAGAGATAGACACCACCCTCTATAGTAGCCAGACTTATCCAGTGAAGTTGGCCATTCTGCTCACTGAGTATGAGTGACCTCTGACATGGCAGACGTGCACGGTAACCACCAGCCACCGACAAATGAAAAACCCTAATTATATTTACAAAATCTGAACCAGGAACATTGTGCATACCTGTATCATTTTACATTTTAATACTTAATACGAACTAGACAAGAAAAGTATATCTTTTATTTCTGAATGAAAACGGTATAATAAAACTTCAGTGTTCATCGATATATATCCTACGCTAATACTAATCAAAGGAGTGTAACTGAGGCCCTAGAATGCTGTTTTAAAACACTTCTCTTACACTGAATTAGGACGCGTGGCATCCGCGCTCTCAGTGTCGGGGACCACGCGATAGTTTAAGCATGAGTGACTTTCCCCCAACGTCATTTCTCGTTTATCTTCTAAGCAATGGTAATTGATACAATGTGATGTATTCAAGACGTGTTTCTTTTTCCAGGTTTTTGAACATAACTTCCGGTACGTTACAGAACTTATCCTTAAGGATAAGCGACAGGTAAATCAATACTTCTTCAGCAAAAGAGCCACTTTCAAGCTAAGCAGCATAATGAAGCTTCAAATACCTCAGATTGCGAAGAAAATAAAGTCGAGAAAGAGGCATTACCGATCCCTGATGAAGAGAAAAAGCAAATATATTTACAATATCGAAATCTTTTTGAAACATAAGGCTTTTAAACCTATATAGCTGGATGAGGTCGCATTACTCACCGTTCCACGAATATCCCAGCAGCGGACTTTGTTGTCAAGTCCACCAGTCCAGAGTCGAGTGCCTTGTGCAGCTAATTGGATGCAAGAAGCACCGTCTTCATGGGCATGGAACTGATGAACAATATTCTGATTGTGGATATCCCAAATGGCTACCTGACCATCAGAGCAGCAGCTGAAGAGAAAGATGTTTAACAAAGCTTATGTCTAGAAAAAAGCACAAACAAGAGGCGAACTAATCCCTTAACATACATATTACAGCTCTCACACTAAAGAAACGCTAATAAAAAAATTAAATGTGGAGGATTTTTTAATGACCTACATAAATATATGAACCCGAATATACATTCTGAGATCTTCAATTAAGAAAATAACTAGACTAGAAGAATTAGCAAAAAGTCTTTTATATAATTTCTGTTGGATTTCTCCGTCTAGTAATACTTTATAGAAAATCTGTTACATATAAGCACCAAATATCACTTCCCTATTTACTATTCCCCTACAGACTAATACTGATCAACGTACAAATGAAACAAAGCTTGTATATTATATGCGCTTATGCTCCTCGTTTCTTTTCGCTAGTATGCCAGGCCAGTGAATGACAGTTCAAGACCGCTTACCACTAGAGAGGTAAGGGGTTTCTGATTGTCCATTCCCTACAGACAGGTAACGATCAACGTGCGGAAAGCCTTTCTAATTATAACATATGTAGCTATAGTATTTAAAATATGATTATATTAAATCAGTCTAAAAACTCTAAATATGGGCTAGAACATCCAATGGATATGAGCAATAATTCACTGGAATAGCTTCCCAACTATCTCTGCACAACAATAACGATTTCGCTGTCGAGAAAAAATAAATGTCCTTATAAGAATAGGATATTTGATGATCGGCTTATTGATCAATATTGAAAGCGATGAGTACTTCGGTAGTAGTCTTACATCTCCAAGTCCGAATTTAGATATCCAATAATCGATAGTACAATACACGAGGAGTGTGAATGGATCAAAAATATTCAAATAGGCATCCTAACAGCCTGTGAAAGTGACAATAACGTGAGGCTGAATCTATTGTTATTATTATGGGAGTGAGCAAATCAAAAGATGAGGTCTTCTTTCCCACATTAGAAACACTGATTTTAAATGTCCCTGATATGAGATTATATGCCGATCAAGAAATTATATTAGCGCCTACCTCATCTCTTTATAGCGTTAAGAGCAATTAACATAAAATTTATCAGTCTCTTAATGAGAAATGAAAGATATGACGCTAGTTTTCGTCATTTCCTCAGCCTGAGAATGCCGTTAGGTAAGTACCTTCCATGCTTAACAGATAACGATTTTTCATTTCCAAGAGCAAACCATATAGACCTGATTTAGACTTCCCTTTCCGTCAATATGCATCTTTCGGCTTAACGACCGTAAGTAAAATGGATAATGGTTGAGAATAAAAAAACAAATTGAGACACAACATGACAAGCCACGACGAATGAATATTAATTAAGGTGAACATGTTCTCGTTAAACACAACCAGTCAGCTAGTTAATCGGCACTAAACCGGAAACTTAACACCACTTTTTTGAATCTCATTATCGAATCAGTTAAGCTAAATGGATCTGTTGAGGAGAATAGTTAAATTACTTGGCTTTAATTACATGCCCCTACCTAATGAGCCACAAACTATTTGTTTTCACTAGCTTTTAGCAGGATTGCTATGGGGCAGGTACTTACCACCATTTGAGACTTGGGTTAATTATTAAGATGCAAGCTAGGTCAATGGTGTAGTAACATCTGCGTATCTGCAAATGCAGAAGTCAAAAGGTCAATGGGGTGGTTAGATTGACCGGCCAGAATGGCAAATAGAGACGTTAGAATAATAGTCTAGTGATAAGATTATGTTTAAGATGAATTCGGTTCTAGTTTCAAGACAACAGAAATTATTAAAGGCAAAAACATCTCTTATCCGATTTCACACTTACATTTCAAGAAAAAAAAGTTGTCTAGTACTTACCTATAACAGAGTCTACAGTCAGGCGACAGGGCGAGTGCATAGCAAGCAGGGGCATCAAAAGTCAAATCCTTCTTTCTCCTTCCAGTTCCATTCAAATCCCAAATTGAGAGGCAGCTAGATTCACCTCCAATAAGCAGTGTGGAGCAGTCCTGCGTGACGATGAGGAGAAAATAAAGAAACAATTGATGAAAGACTGTGTGCTGAATCAGGGGTTACAAAACTAACACTCATCAGTGATGTAATTTACCAACCGCACTGGTTAATTGCGATCAACGAAGGGGGTGATGGAATGCGAGTTTCTCATAAGTGACCTTAGGATATCCACCCTCTACTTAACTTCAGTATTGTTAACGCTCTCCATAGCCAAAGACAAAGATAGCAATTAATAACCGCAACAATCCATCCGAGCTTATCTATGTACTGAACCAGCAACAGCATATGAGGTTAAGCCTTAAAATTTTATGGAGCAAGTCGATAAGGGGTGAGAAGTGGAGTGAGGGGACGCAGTTTATGATCAATCGAAGAATGAAATTAAGAGAAGAGAAAGAAAATTTCCATTACCACCTCCAACTAGCTAAAATATCCCATCAAACAGGATACTATACTTAAATATTGATTCAAATCAAAAGCAATAAGTGAATCTCCCATCGCGGTACACAAAGATGAAAGTAGAATTACATAACAGACGACTTGAGGTCAAGAAAAGTTCACATAACCGCAGATGACTTGGTGATAAATTATTATATTTAAAGATAAGGTCATATGAAATCACCGAATTATACATACATACTTTATGGAAAATTATTTAGGGACATTAAATGCCACTGACCTGCATCTAGTTTGTGGAACGATCACCCTGATTAATGATCACGCTATTTTGACGATTTCTCCATAGAACACACTTAGCCTCAATTGAGACATCTCCAGCATATAGGTATATAGTCTTAATTAAGATGCCAGACTGACGGGACCAACCTCTCAAACCAACTGGAGAGCCAGTTAATGATTATATCTTCAACCTCTTTCTCCATGACATTTGGCAGATACTTCCATTAAAGATTAAGGATATACAAATTGACAAAATACTCAACACAACGACAAATACGTGACATATTGCTGGTTTAAAACAAGAGCTTATATATATTAGAAGTTCATATTTAAGGTCAAGAGAGCTTTTACAAGTTATTAAACGAGAGATTCTTCCATAGCCTTAAGTAACACGTTCATTTAAGGTCAAATCCACATAAAAAAGCCATAAAACTTACCGGGAAAAGTTTAATAGACCGCACATAACTCTCCGGACGAAGACAATCAAAAGACGCCAGTGCAACGACATCCTTTGCCGAGGTGATATTATCAAGATCCCAAAGCTTGACACATCCACGTCCACCGGTGTATGCAAAGTGTGGAACACGGGATGTGGTGCTACCAGCAATAGCATTAGGACTGCCCTCCAAGTTGGTAGGATTGCCAGCTTCGCCATCCGCGGGTTCCGATCTCGGTGTTCCTGGAGCAGCAGTCTCTCCCGAGGCAGATGAACTATGTCCTGCAGGTGCTGGGGCGATAGTAACAGCACAAACCACTTCTCCATGAGGTAGACTAGCAACATGCTGCAGACGACGCGGTAGACTAGGGTCTGAAATGGCTTCTGGGGCAGCTGCAAGAACACAAGAACGAGTTCCTGTTCCGTTTGGCAACACCACAGAAGAATATGCGCCCGGACCAGACGATTGTCTAGGTCGAAAGAGAGGAGTCAAATAAGTGGGTTAGCCCGATAAATCCTAACCAGACATTCATTCACCATAGTTGACCAGTAACTAGGTTCTCACACGCATAAAGAAACAAACAGCGGACGCGCACAATACCTTAGACTCCCTCTTTTAACTGGGCCAAAATCCTGATTTTCAACCGGCGTCCACACACAAAAGTGAATGACGACTTACCCCTTATATTTAGACCGATTTTCAGGCTAAAAGGAGATAGAGACCACAAAAGTGAGAAGATTAGGGAATGAAACAAAGACGAGAGAGGTGGTGATAGAACTTACAAAAGCAGATCGATTTTGAGGAGAACCAAAAGCGGGAGCACTGTTTGTAGTGGGATAATTGCTTCCCATTGAGTTAGACATTTGGGGACTGAGATCTAGAAGGAACGAATAGTTAATTGGGAGCAAGCACAGTTTTAAGACAGATTCACGGCCAAATATTTGGAATAGCATGTGAGAGAAAACGAAAGGTGAAGGAGAAAGGGAACTTACTAAGTGGTTGTCTTGTTCCAGGGCGACGGTTTGCGTTGGCAGTTACAGAATTGCCGGATTTGTCCTTTAAAACGAGACGCGCGATGTAAACACATAATTAAAGGGAGTTTTAGAATATAAGATGAAAATAACTAACCATATCGTCTGCACTACGCCACCCACCATTCTCTCGATTCTCCTATTAAATTAAGAAAAGGAGAACGGTTAGAGAGAAACGAGGAGCAAAATAGCACTAACTAGCCAATTGAGGAAGAACCAGGCTTACACAATTTTCGAAACTGAAATGACCGGCACAATTTGAAGTTCTCTACAACCATCTCAACTATAACTTAGGGATCGCTCGCTCTCAAATAATAAACTTTTTGGTTTCCATTTATCCCCTATCCAAACGAATAAGAATTTAAGAAGAAAGATCATAAAACAACACGAAGAATATAATTGAATTAACCAAAAAGGCGGAAAGGAGTAGGAAGGAGGAGATGAATATACATACAAGAGAGAGCTAATAATAAGAAGGATGAGAGCGAGCGACCAACAGAAATTTTGTTTTGTCTGTTTTCTTTCTCTGAAACTAGTAGTCACACAATCAGATATGTGTGCAACCATTAGAGGCAAATAAAGATTGAGAGAAGGTATTTACTAGTTTGGGATCTTGCATCAACTTGCGTCTCTTCTCATCGGGAGGGGTAATAGATGAGGGTGTCTGAGACGGAGGAGGAGGTGGTGGAGGAAGGAGATTTGATGATGATGGAGCTGACGTAGTTGTCGAATTTCTTACGCCGCCGCCAGTACGACTAGGTGATGTCGTTGCTATGTTTGCGGCTGCTGCTGCTTGAGCCGCTGCAGCAGCGCCGAAAAATCCTTCGGGGAAGTTCATTCCACCTGGACCTGAACCACCCGGTAGAAAGGGTGATCCAGGGATATTGGGCTGCCCTCCGCGTAAAAGCGAGTTCGCGGCAGCTGCGATAGCACGCTAAAGAAAACATACGGATAAACACATATGTGGATTGAGAAGACGAAAGAAGAGTATCTATTAAGTGGGTGTAGCGCGAACCTGTTTATCATCATTTGAATAATCTTTTATATCCCTGTTACCGAGAGGCAGACCAGCTGAACCTGGGGGTGGCATCATACCTCCGCCGGCAGCAGACATTAATCCGTTTAAAAAGGCATTTTGAAGTCCCGCAGTCATATTAGCTGGTAATCCAGGGAAAGCTGACGATGATCCTGCGGGATTATTTCCATGGGAACTACTCTGATTTCCTGACGATGCTCCAGGTAAGCCTGCTGTCGGGCTACCACCTTGATGAGCTTGCATTTGCTGGAAAAGGGAAGGAAAAAATGATGATGATCAATAAAAGGTGATTAAGAAACTACCTTATAGATCTCTAACTGATCATTTGACATTCCCATATTTCCACCATTGGCAAATTTGGAAAGTTTCGTATCTTCCATTTGAGCCTAGTGGAATATCGTGTGTCATATAAACCAGGCCAAACAATTAAACTTACTGTTAGAACTGAATTGAGTTCCTGCATAGTAACTTGTTTGGCCCTGTCAATTGCAGAAGCGACTTGCGACTGATGCTGATAGAAATGCTCAAATTATACAAATAAAGTACAAACCTCAGCGGCTAGAAAAGGAATAACTTGATTGAGGATGGCATTAAGGCGTTTTGAAATTTCCATTTGACGATGCATTTCCAAATTTAACCCATTTGCCATCTCGTAATAAACCACACATATCCGTTGCATATCAACACGCTCACTCATTAGTTTTTCCCTCTCAGCTTGAAGTCTAAAACAAAATTATTGTAAAAATTAAAACATACTGATGACACTGTTGTTGAACATAATTGAATTCTTCTTTAATACGATCACAAGTTTCAAGAACAGTAAACTTATAAGGTTGACCGGGCCCAGAAGGCACCTGTAGCGGAAAAACAGGCAATTATTAAGTGATTTAACGAAAGTTAACATTAATTAAACGAAAATAAACAATTACCGGAGGCCGATTAGGATACATATCCACGACTGACACAAGAGACAATCAATTGAAAACTAAACGACCTCGTAAATGCAAAACTAACTTAAACAAACAACTTAAAGGCAAAAGAATATATTATTTTTCGATTTTTAATTAAATTAAAATGTAATTTTTAAGAAATATATTCGAATTTGTGTGCCAAATTTAAAAAAGCGCGCTATTTATAAAAGTGTTAGTTGCATGTGTGTAATCTAATCGATGGATAATAATGGGCCAGGTGTGAATGGCCCTAATCAACTTACTTCTTCAGATATCATGTCTCTCAATGTAAATATCGCATCACAACCTCTAAATCAATCAGTTCCTACAAGTCTTAGTGTTTCTCTTGCTGCACATTCCCAATTAAACTCTTTGAGTCCCGGTTTTGTTCCTCAACAACCTACTTTCTTACCTGTTGTTTCAACTTCTGTAAATGCTCCTTTGCACCAGAACTCGTCTATGTCGGCACTGCAGAATGCTCCAATTACTCTTCCTCCACAGCCGACAAATGCAAGTGAAAACGGAAGACTAAGGTCGTATTCTTCTACAGCGGCTTATTATAAAGAATATTATGTAAACGTCATGAATTACTTAAAAAATCGTATTGATGCCGTTGAAAGTGGTAATTCTTCCAATTCACTTCAACTTCATACTGCTCCACCACCCAGTATTCCTGTAATTTTAGATTCTAATCTTTTGGTGTATTTTTCTGATTTATTAGTATTATACCTGTGAATTTATCATTTAGAATGGATTGCCTCAAGACAATGATCCATGGAGCCACGCGGAAGCCGTTATGAAAGGGTACTTCCATCAGCGCGGTTCTCGTGATTTCGATTGGGCCAGCTGGAATAACTACCTCAGTTGGATTTCTCGACTCCATCCGACTTGGTATGAATGCTTCTGTGAATGCAGCAGGAATTTGGGTATCGATTGGAACGTAATGTATAAGAAGTTTCTAGAGTCCAAATCTCTTGCTGATGACCTGACTCCTGCTTTCGGTAAGCGATGTTATTTCAAGATAGCGTAATTTCTTGCATTAATTGAATTATTGCAGTTTTTTCATGGCCCAGTTAAGAGTAACGACAATCTGTATAGAAATTGGATTATGATTAGGAAGTTTCCTGGTTATGGTAAAGTGGCACTATTCCCATCAGTAAGTTAACAGGATAATGCAGCCTTTCCTATACGGAAGGCCAATATTTAAGCTAGACCCCATGTATATTAGCAAACTGTAAAGGAAAGAGAGGGGAATAGAAGATGAGTAGTAATTGGGATCGGTAGGGACGGGAACAATTGTCGGCGGCGAAAGAATTAACTGCTTTGTTTTATTCGTGTGCTAGATGAGGAACCAATACTAAATCACTATCTGATAATTAGGATACTATAGGGTTTTCAGTCAACTTTCCACAGAATGCTACGATATATTCCCATATGTAACCGTTCCTTTTCTTTAGGACAGTTATGGAGTTTAGCATTTTGAAAACATTGTATTCGTCTTAAAAACATCTACAATATACAATCATTGTTTTCTTCCGACGTTAGTTTTGGGTACACTTCACACACTGGTCTCTTTATAACTTTGGCGCTGTGTTTGATTTTGTTAATATTTTGTGTCCCAAAAGAAGTTTGCGTATCAAGGAGCCAAAAACGAACTCTTACCTTTGTGAGTTCGTAGTTTTGAGGTTACCCTTCTCCTAGTACTCAGGCACTTTTGCTTGAGGTGGGTCATAATGGAAGACTGAGTCGAAATAAATCTCAAATAACCATTATTTACTTAAGGAATATGGTTAAGTAATCTCTTTACGAGTTCAAGCTTTGCGAGAGCGTAATCCTGAGATTGTTTCTCTTTCGTTACTAAAGGGACACGCTTTTAGTATTATCTCAATGGTGAAATCGGTTTCACGAAAATTTGCTATTTTTTCTACTTTTAAAGCATCTGAATCATGGAAGCGGTTTTGCAGTCCACTAAGAGTTTAGGAAAGGGAATTAAGTAGTAATCATAGTAGTAATACCAACGTTGCTGATAAATCTTCTAATCGAATACAAATGTGCAAATAATAAATTGGCCATGCAACCACTTCCTATTTTTGTGCGCTCTCGGATGTGTATTTTCATGCTGTAAATCCAAACTCAAGGCTGTTCAGCGAAATGAATAGAAAATTTTTCCATAAATATAACCATTGCAACCAAACCCGACAATTTAATGATGGAAAAGAATGTTAAATACAATAAAGGTAATTAAAAGTCCCTTAGAGCTCTTCTTCTATGTACTAAAATTTGGAAGCTATATATCCCGTCGTCTAATTCGTATCCTCTATATGATCTTTGAATAAAATAAACCCATTATTTAGTAGAAACAGATATAAACTTCATGACATCAGACAATTCTTCCACATTTTGAATTTGAACTCGTGTTTTGCGCTTGTTACTTGTCAATTGCCCCATGTTCTAATTTTCCATTGATTAAGTTTCAGGAATTGTTCTCTTTTTCCTAAACAAATTCATATACGCGGAGTCCAAAGTTTATTGAACAACTGATTAATTTGGATGGTTGGTCTCTGATTCTAGCAGATGCTTAGAACTAACATGATTTTAACATAGGAGATCTAAGTAGATTCCACTCTAATGGACTTGTGGAACTTTTTTTTAATTATCGATATCTGTTTAGATCTTTCTAAGCCTCCACCGACAACCACATCCGATCCTCAACAGGCACCTCCTCCGCCAATTACAAATCCCTTTCCCCTGACGTCCATTCCTCCACCGAAGGATGCTAGAGTTTGGTGTGAGGATTGTGATCTCTATTTGCCTGATCAGCGAGCTTACGATATTCATCTTCGAGCTGTCGTACACATTCAAAATGCCCTCACAAAAACCATTACGCTAAACGTGAGCGCTGTCCTGGATATACCTCCCCCGCAAATGACACAGACAAAGGCGAGTTTCATTATCATTTGAGGCATAATGAACAGAAGAAAAAAATTATATTTCTAAGGCGATTTCTTTTATTTTGTCACCGTATCTACAGTTTGTAGATGTATAGTTCATGTCTTGTTTCGGAATGAGCGATTTCACAAGTTGTTTCTAAGACGCTCATCACTCTGATCTATGGACGGGCGCACGTCGCTCTTGACAATTTATTGATGGTTATTTGGGGCAGAAATTGTTTTGATTTCGAATTATGAAATGAATATGGCTTGTCATTAGTAAGCCTTTGGGAGTGATCCTTGCCTTATTGTCTTTTTCATTTCACCCAATAAATCTATTTATTAATAGAATTTGAAACAATGATACATAGCTTTTAGGTTCTAGTACATGGTGTATGGAAACAGCGAAACTCACTGTATACCTTTCGTGAATTTTGATGATTATTATTACGAATATAAAAAACTGACTATTGGTATGTACAAAAGTTATTATCGCATTAATGATAAGTCAATGTTTAGTCATCTGCAAAATTTAGAAGGTAGGCCTTGAAATCTCCCAAGTAATGCAGACAGTGATGGCTTTCTTTAACCATATCTGCCATTCATCACCAGAAAGAATGCTTCCTTTGTGGTTCTTTTCCACAACTGGTATTATTTGTTTACACCTCAAGGCTTTTCAAAGCAATTTGTTCTAAGTCTTTTGATAGTTTTTCTCTCCTACTCATTCGCAGAGTTAGACAATGAATATGACATAAAGAAGGGCAAGTTTGATAGTGATTTCAAGCGTTTTTGCTCGAAAGTGTATATTGAATTTATGATTAGGTTGTCCTTTAACTTTAACTCTTTAAGAAGATCAATTTGGCTGTTTTTCCCCTTTTTTGCCTACTACAGCTCTTTCTGATTCAGTAGTATTATCCTGTAATTTGTTTAAAGTGCTCTCATGATCTCTATTTCTCTTATTTAGAACCCGTTGCTTCCTATAGAACCTTTGAGCCTACCTCGAAATCGACCGTTCCTGGACACTTCTCGTCCAAGTTCGAAGGTTCATTTGCGACTTCAGCACCTTTTAGATATTTGCATCCAACCTCTGATCGGTCTCAATTACGTTGTCGAGTTTCAACGGAGGAATCTCCTTGAGTGCATTTACATTTGTGATCTGTGCAATAAGCGTGCATTTCTACCCTCGGCTGTTATTCAACACGTCTGCAGTCGAAGACACCGAATGGCTTATCTAGTAACTTTTGCTTGACTCCTGTAACTTGCATTGATTATCACTCGATCGGCTAATTTGGAATCTCCTTTTAGAAATACCACTATCCTCCTCTCTTCCATTTAATGAAACTGGATAATAGTTGCTCTTCTGTGAAGAAACGGCGTTTGTCTTCTTATGCTCAGCAGATTGAGTCGAATGAGGGTCGCAAACGTCTTAGCATTATGATGGAGAGGGAAAATTGCAAGTTGATATTATTTTTAACTTAACAACCGGCAAAAGGTCATATTAAAAGTTAGCGTTTCGGATTGGCTTGGTTAATTTCTTCATGCTACTCAATTTCGCGCCGATGGCATAGAATTATGTTAGCGGCGTATAATTACCGCTTTTTCCTACTGCTAGTTGGAATGTCCACCGTATTAAGCTGTCACTTGAAAGGTCAGGCTCATATTGCTACTAAAGGCATCAAAATTGGATCGTATAGATGTCTCATCGAATGTGCTCCAGTAGCTCAGGGGTTAATGTGATTACTAGAGATTATGAGTTCGATCCCAATTGGTACACACTGTGTGGGCGGAATGGTCAACTGTTTTGATTAAGCTTGGCTAATAAGATAGGGAGATGTGACAGAATTCGAGTTCCTAACCAAGGAGGCGCCATGGCGTCATCTCTACTCAAGATTCTTTTTGGAAAACCCCTTCATAATTGGGCCTGGAGTTTGTAATTATTTAATCCATTTAACATGTCATCAACATGACGTGGTGAAATGGGTTGTGTGACTCCATTACGTGCATGACACACAGAACGTTAGCAAGCATGAAACATGGAATCATAAAATTTTCTCCTTGACAGTAGCATTGAAATTGAAGGAGGTTTTTTCTCCCAGTGAACTGAATCCCTGTTTGTTTTTTCATTCAGCCTCTTTCAAGACTCGCGTAGGAGTCCCTAAAACAAAGGTTCGGAAGTTAAAGCTTCCCTTAAAACTAGTCACAGAAAAGATCGAAGAAAAAGAATACAAAGAAAAGCCATCGGATGCATTGCTTACTTCAGATGTTGCAACTCCTGAATCTAATGTGGAAGTGCCCGAAAAAGAAAAAGAAGAGGAGAAGCCTTCAGAGGTTCCGTCTACTCTTGTAGTTGATTCGAAAGTAACCGATAAAATACCTTTGTCAGAGAAAGCTGAAAATGAAGATATTGAAGAGGGTGAGATGCTGGATTGTTCCTCTACGTCCTCCTACATTGATGCTATTGATGATGGTGGCAGCCAAGACAACGAGGATTCCGATGCATTACCATCTTCGAAACAGGACGATCAACTTGAACTTGAGACTCGTTGTTGTGGAAGGGGTGTGATTTTCTCCCCTTCTCAGTCATCTGACGAAGATGAAGAAGAGGAGTATAATCATGAATTACCCAGTTTCTTTACCTCTGGGGTGGAGAATCAGCCAGGGGATGCAACATCGTCAATTCAAGTCCATTTACCGGATTTCGAAGTGGGTTTTGTGAGTGAGAGGCCACAACTGCCGGATATGAGTACCGAGGAGAAGGAATCTACATACGATGGAGATTTATCGGGGTTTATGTGAGTTTGTTGTACCTTTCACGGAGAACTTTGGTTTTTAAAAATTGAGTCATCTGATTCCTTCATACTTTGGATCATTGGTAACCATTAGATGACTCGGAGCAGTACCATTATTTTATATTCTTCCTGATTTTTCAGAATAATGAGCTTGAAAATCGTACCACTTTTAATCCACACATAATATATGGTCGTGAGTGTTAGTCATTTATCGTTTCCAGTGCTCTTTTACAGGCCGAAATAGATGATACCATTTGAAGTTTAGTTGGAAGGTTGTAGGCAGCCATAATCATCAAAAGATTAAGGAGGACGTGTCGGTGGCAGATTGGTCGTCGTGCACGTCCGCCAGGTTGGAGGTCATGGGTTCGATTCTTGTCGGTGCACACCCAGGGCGAGAGGAATGGCCAAGCCCATTGGTTAAGTCAGGTTATTGTAGATGGCGGTAGAATTTGAGTTCCTCTCCAGGGAGGCTTCGTGATACCACTCTCTACCTAGGGTGGGCGTTAAAAGACGTTTTCCTAAATGAGCTTAAAATTATAAGGGAGACATGTACGAGCTTCCTCTTTATTCTTGGCAATTAATAGCGTTATAATTTTAAATATTAAATCGATCTTTTAAACTTATTAATGCTGGGTATTCGTTATTTGCTGCTATGAAACGAATTCGAACGTTTTTTAAATTTGGAATTATAACTAACAGGCGAATGCAAACCCTCGCTTTTGAAGGTCGACATCTGATGCACTTTTCATCTAATCGCCTTCAAAACTAACAGCCAACTGAACAAAAGGTTCTCAAAAATCTCAGCCATGGTCATCACAACAAGGAAATCGAACTCGTTTAATTTCATTCTCTTCTCAGTTAGTGCTATGCTGAATGTTATGAATGCGATATTTTGATTAAATGAGCTAAGTAAGGATGTCATTTAGTGTACACAGGTTTCCCCTTTTTGATGATGGTTGAAAACGTAACCTTGTGAAACTGTCTTCTTGTGACTTGGCTGTCGAGATAGTTTGATTTATTTAGCTTCATTGCAGTCACCAAAAATATCAGCCTAAACTGGTTATTACCTATGTGCACTTGACAAAACATGTTACTGCTTGTTGAATTATTATGTTAATGTATTTATATGAGAATACTATTTATTAACTTAGGAAAATGCGATGTTTACTGCAGATTGAAAGAATGTACGAGCAAACAATTCAGACTAATTCCTCTGTTGTTATCAATCCGTGATGTTGCGATTAATTATTAGTCGTAGTATTAGTAAGTTAATTGATTACTGAAGCACTGAACAGTGCATCAATTTTATACTATGAGGATTATCTAAACGAATGATCACTTTTATATCCTCTTCGGGTCTAATAATCCCAATTTCTAAATTTCTTATTTATTGCGAGGAAGAGTTTTATACAGATGTGCCGATCATTTTTCCCTATTTCAGCAATGAAATAACAAACGAAGGTCTACTGAATGTACAGAGAGAAGAATTAAGTAGGCCACAGCAACCCGTTTCAGAGGAGAAGCTTTCACCTTCAGACTCTCAGCTGGCAGAAAGTTTTGAACACGAAGTTCAGTGGGCTCTTAAACGTGTGAAAAAGGTTCAAAGAAAGATCAACCACCTCCAATTTAACTTCATCTCCCAGCCCAAACCTTCGTAAGTGAACTTTTGGTTTCTCAGAATAACTAGAGCCGATGTAGTTGATATTATTTTCCAATCTTATCTTGCACCTAATAGGAAAACTGGCTATCTTTTTACCTCTGTCGATCAATATTCAAATCACTAATATGTCTCTATCAAATGACATTTGACGTAGTAAATATTCATATTACCACAAACTCAAAACAATGCGAAATTAGATTCGGATATGATAAATAGAGACCAATTTAAGAGAGAATATAATCAAAAATGCAGAACATAGAAGTCTCGATTATTTCATCTTTATAAGCACAATGGGAATTAATTAATGGGAATGAATGGTTACCAAAATTAATAGCAAAGTTGAGCAGTATTTGCTGTCATTATTGTTCCACCAATGAAAACGAATAATATTATGAGATTTCTCAAATAATGCTTTATATCTCTGTGAGCTTGACGTGCGTAGTAATTAAGTGACTTTGTTGTAAAGTTATGACAACGTCTAGGCAATAACTAATTCAACAAATCTGCAAGAAACGCTGTCAAAATAGGCATTTATTAAAGAATAAAGCTACTTAGAATGAAATGGCATAACGGTTTATAAGAGTTTGAAGGGCAGCGATCTTGCAGCACAGAAGTTTGGTTGAGTACTTTGGGAGTTGTCGTGGTTAGTTTGCGTCCTGTTAAGTGCTTCCAAACTGCCTGGCAAGGTTCTTAAGCAGCAGCGTGCTTGTCATACGGTAATGAGAACATCAAGGCGCAGAGACTGAAACTGCTCTGAATTCTATATCCAAATTGTTTTTTATCGGTGTTAAATCTTGCTTTAAACTTGCAGAACCTCAGCTCCTCTTCTTCCCAACCCGCCTAAACCTACCACCCCATCCACAACTCAGGATAATGTGAGCTCCTGTAAGCCTCTTGCATCCACCAATGGTGAAAGTGTATCCGATATAGTGACACGTGCAGTCAGAGTCCTCTTAGGTGAATTCAAGCCTCCCTTGCTTTCATCTCCAAAACCAACCCAAACGCAGCTGACGTCGTCAACGACAGCGGCAAACACTTCATCGCGTACTCTTTTACGTCAACCTTCATTCATCCCCACTCTTCTCACCATGGTGAAAACGACTTCTTCAGAAGTGGGAGATACCTCGAAATCTGGCGATGATAGTGAGAATCCGCCTCCTCCCAAACGTCCAAATGTTGATAAACTTGATGGTAAGTATATTTTCCGCCAGGATTATGTCTATATAGGTCTATTTCTATAGGTGATCGACTTACTTTTTTATCAAGATTTATTAACGTTCCTAAACTAGCACTCATCCCACTAATAAAGCCACTCCAATAGTACGACCGAGTTAGGCTTAGAGATATCCCCTTACAAAACTGATGATGTCAAAGGCTAACAGGATACAAAAACCTACAAAGTAAATGTAAAATAGGTAAAATCAAACACTTGCTGGAGTTTCTTTGTTGAATCTTCTCTATCAGTGGTGTCTGCCTTGATAACGCCTATACTTCTGCGTCATTTTTCATATCGCAGTGACATAAATTCCTAACTCATAGAATCTCTTTTTCTAAATTTCTGTTTTTCTCTCCTTTCAGGTGTTAAAAGTCTTCTGGCCACTCCGATTGATGCATTAAATGCTCTACTGAGTGGCGGTTCTTCAAGTTCTAGTCAAATTCAACAAGATAACAAACAAAAGCCGCAGCAATCTCCCATTATGTACACAAATCAAACCCCCTCTACAAACATCACTTCTACAACCCCAGCCCCCACAGAGATATTCGACGGTTATAGTTTCTTCAACCGTCAAGTGGAAGAGGAGCAAAAAGCCAAAAAGCAGGAGCAGGAAGAGGCGGAAAAGCTGCAGCAAGAAGGGAAACAGGTTGGAGACTCAGCCAGTACCACAAACAAGGTAAAGAAGCCACCCCTGCTTAGCCATCGTCCTAGAGCCAGCACCGTTACTACCACTACGGCCACTCATACTCGTAGTAGATTAGCGGCATTTGCTGACATGTATGGGATGAATGAAAGACCATTTCCTCAACCATCATCCACACAACAACTGGTGCAACAACAACAGCAGCAGAACTACTCCACCACACAATCGGTGTTGCCACCTCAGTTGCGTGCCGCCGCTCCAACTGTCAGCGTCAATCCAACAGCTGCAATACAACAGGCTGCTGCGATACAGGCTTCTCAAAACGCATGGCTAGCTGCGGCCACAGCGTCACTATGGCAACAACAACAACCGCATGTTCCCTTATTGGGCACTCCCGGGACTCCCTTAGCTGGTGCTAATCCAGCTTTGGGGTTGAATCCTGCGGCTGCTGCGTTTGGTGGTGGTACTCTCCAACCCAATGCCTTCATGATGCCTCCAAACTATTTTGGAGGTGGACCGATCTTACGACCGCCCCAGTGGAGACCTTAAATGTATACTTCCATTTTCTGTAGGTAGGGTTCCGCATTTATGGATGTTTATATGCAACTCAGCCGTTTTCTAACCACAGAGACCGCGTAACTACACTGATGCAGGTACTATAAGGGGTTCAGAGAGATAACTCAATTGTGTTTAATTCTGATAAAATTCGTCTGTTGGTTAGAATTACCTGACTTTTTGAGATTTTTGATTAGCACTTCCTACCGCTAACTGATATATCCACACTATTAAGCTTGGAATATTAACCTGCAGATGACTTACTGTTCATTTTATACCCCAACAACTACTCTGTACACCAGGAAGAAGATCTATAGGTCAAAAAGGGCTTTTTTAAGATAAGGAATTTGCTGCATTCCCTGGGCTTGCATATACATCTTTGAGACAGAATTCCAATAACTGATATTTCAGTACGTGACTTTAGCTCGAGAGCACTAAAAATATCCGATTCGATCAACCTGTATACTTGTCAAGTCAGAGGTCCTACTATTGGTGCTCACCTGTTAATTTGGGTCAACAGAGTGTGGACGGAGAAAAGGAATCTTGAAATTAGAGCGGAAAAATATGAAACTTTTTACCATGTGAGTGTATTGGGTTAGGCAACGAGTCCACTATTTCCAATGCCATTAATGTTGGTTGAGTGGTTAGTCCTTTCCTCCAGCTAGTCTTCGAATTGAATTTTTCATCATGGTACCCGTTTAGTTGGGAGCTGAGTTCAAAGTTTTGTAAAACTTTTTTTCGGTTTTTAGATTGTCTTCATAGAAATCACACGGAACACCTCATCTCTTAATTAGTTTTATACTCTCTCACACCTTTTTGTACTCTTTCCCCCACAATTTGGTTAATAAAATATTCGACCTATTACATGCTTTTGTTTAGGTATTTTCATATATAGTATAATATATATGTATACGTAATTTTGTTCATAAAATTAAATGAAATCATTATACAGTCGTTAGCCTGTTCAATTTTGATTGAATAAAGAAATAAGAAAGAAAGGTCTTTGGCTTTTTTCTCTGTATATTTGATGTTTTTCTAACTATTGCACTGTGATTTTATCTTTTCTCTCTTCGGAATAGCATGCTGCGTGACCCATTATTGATTTAATTCACATTTAATATCATTTATTAATTTATTTTATTTATTAACTATTTTTGTCTACAATAAACTTTTTCAGAAACTCGATGGACGATTCAGAGAATACGTCGGACAGAAATCCTCGTAGCTAATATTTTTTTGTAAACCCAAAGGGAGATTTCACAAATTTTCTTGACGAAAGAGTTATTAACTAAGAAAGTAATGTATTTTTCGTGGTCTAAATAGATCTTTATTAAGACGTATCATATAGATAAGACAATTAAATATGAAAGTGCATAAAGTCTGTAGGATGGAAATAAAGACCAAGAAGCGTAAAGATTACACATGTTGAGAGCAGGCGGCCATTTGTCTCATGTCTGTCCAACTCCATCATGAGCAGTAGCGACCGATGAATAAGTAGCTTGATCTGACCAGTGGCCACATTGAGCTCTCCATTGGTCCACTGCGGGCAGGCATCTGCTTCAGTTTGGTTGTGCAGAGTTGTGAGTCTACTTCTAGCACACTTGTAGCTTATACATATTTGACTAGTATTAACTGTCGTTCTGATTATTAGCTTTTCGTTAAAATCGCTTGATAATGTTATTGCACTGAGCTTTGATCACATGTGCTATATCTGATGAAATCAGAAAAAAGAGGCCTAGTTGTGTTACTTTCTTATAGTCTATTCAATAGATTGTCGAAATCCAGTAAGCATAATAAAGCAAATTATCTTATTTGTACCACCTTTAAGAATGATAATAATAATGAAACTGAATTTCTGCACTCGTCTCTGACATAGAAAGGGCATTGTTACGTCGCCAGTATGGTGAAAGTCTCAAATTCAAAATGAACTGTCTTGGTACATCTCTGTGAACTGAAGAATTCATATTTATTCGTGAATTGGAAGTTATCGATCGACTTATGATTAGATCTCTTTTGATATTTTCGCTTAATATTTAATCGTAGGGGTTAAATTTGGCGAACTCAGTAGATATAATAATCTGCATTCGTAGATTTCCGATTCCCAATTGAGTAGAGCATAGAGTTAGTTGTAACTACTTTTGTGTATCGTTAGTAATTTAGCAATGCTAGTAATTCGCTTTTTATATAATTACAAATTGTCTGGTAATGGAAAGTGCAGGTTTGTATGATCTGTAGTTTAGTATGTTATTCATTGTGTAAATCGAGTCGAGTAATTTACTCAATTGATGCCTTAAAATAAATTACAGCTGTTTTGCTTAAGGCAAATTTGTGAATTTTAATCGATTTGTAACTTAAACCAGAATTTATGAAATCTGAAGAAGGTGGCGCTTCAAGTTATGTCAATTAAAGTTCTTTTTATTGATTTTATTACTGAAGAAGTTATAATGTTTGAAATATTTCAAGTTACGGTGATGCTATGAATTCAGCTTTCTTGAGGACTCGTTTTCTTGTTCCAAATGAAATCTCCTTTGAGTGTGCGAAGTGACATTGAGTCATTCGAGGTCACTTAATAATTTTGTTGAAATTTCGGATATTGCTCTTACTTGGTTGTCGCTGTAGATATATTATCTGATAATAACCTCGTATTTTTTGTGAAGTTAATTATTCCTTAAATTATCAAATTAAAGTTCAGAGAAGAGGCTGTGTTGTAATGGTTGCATGTAATCGTTACGCTATCCTCATTTCGTTGACGTCTTGGTGTTTCAATTTAATGAAGAAATCGAATTTCGCTTTCAAATGTCTAAATCCTATTCCTCGTCTTTACAAAAGCTTAATGGTGGTATAATAAAAGTTAAATAGATTCCAATTTCTGTTTTAGTCCTTGGCTTATTTTATCTCCCAAATAATACTGACATTTGAACGTTGAGACTTAGTCTGTCTGAAACTAACTCCCAGTAACCGAATTAGTACTAATTAATTACCAGTGACTAATGGTCGAATATTACGTCACGTGCATTTATTTCACTAAATATATAAATTTACACATAGCGTAGTTTGAGAGATTATACCTTTTAGAGTCTAGTCTATGTATCAGTGGTGCACTGGTTAATTCTGTATGTCTGAGAGATCATGAGTTAGGTATTTATTTACACAAGTCCAGTGAATTATTTATTGCCCACAGTTTCGACAGAAATCGAGTTTCATCCGAGATATATCCTTTGAAGGAGACTCATCAATATCGGTGTCCATTTCCGAATTATTTTACATGATTTCAATTCCCTACCTAACTAATACGCTCAAGCTCGCAACTGAAGCGAAGAATATTCGTAATATCCTTGCATATATTTCTTGATTTCGAAGTACCGGGTCATTCCTCAGTAAAAAGCATTATTTTTCTTGTGGCATTTGACTTCCAAATAAGCCAAATTCGTAGCGTGCGCTGTATCTTTTTCAACCTTTTTACCTCCTACGAAAAAACACCCTTTTGTACTCTCTTTTTTTCTAAAAAACAATCGTATTGAAGTACCTGAATGATTTATACTGTGTGTAATTAACATTCTTCAGTTTTTGATTCCGATTTTTTGGGGTAATTGTTGATATTTTAACACTGCATCTAACACATTTGCTTTTTATTAATTTCGCCTTTTTTGAATCGATCGATACGCTCAGCTGATGTGAAAAATTAATTTGCAGTTATATTTAAGCGAGATTGATTTTGCAAGTAGTTGCTGTTGCCTTCAGCATATTTAAACTGCAGTTGAATTTCTAGCTGTTTTGATATTCAAACCACAAATTATCTTCCGACAATTTGGGGACATCTTAGTAAAAATGGGCACTTTGGAAATACCGGAGGCAATTTTTTTTGAAAATACAGCTGCTAACAATTTGAAGTAGGCTTAATATTCAACATTCTTTTGTGATTCTTACCTGCTTTGAAAGTGTATTAGTCATTTCTGACATATCTGCTGGAATCGTTTTATCTTATTCGCCAAAGTCATACATACTGACTGAATTGCCACCATAAGTTTTGGCGTTATAGGTTCTCCGTTTATACGTTACATTTCACTCTAATTTTGCAAATTCTTGATCTTGAATTTTTGTGTTTGTAAAATAGGTAAGTTCTTTGTTGTAATAGTTACCATTTGTATCCGACCTCTTCATGTGTGTTTTCATTTTATTCTAATGCTTCAGGCACGTCAAGATAATCGTGCCTTCTTCATTTTTTTGCATAGAAATATTTTTTATTTGTTTCGATTTCGCTATTTTATTTCAATATTTTAACACTGTCCGGTCTTCTATCATTAACTTAGCTTTATTTTACTTTTTTTGAATCGATCGATCGGTACACTCTGCTGATGCGCAAAATTAACTTGCAGTTATATTTGGGTGAGATCGATTTTGCCAATAATTGTCATCGGATTAAAAAGGGACGTTTTATGAATACTAAAAGAGAATCTTGCCATGAATCTGTTGAAGTAGGCTTAAAATTCAAACTTCTGTGAATATAACTTTTATAAGGTGTGTTATGTGTATTAATTAAATTCATTTCTTGATCACTTTCTCTAACGAAGTGGCATTGATCTCGAATTGCTACTTTTGTAGGTTTCGGCATCGTGAATTCTTAGTTTATTTATTGTATCTTGGTCTAATTTTGCCGGTTGGAGATTTTTTAATTCTTACAATACAGGTAAAATGGTAATATTTTTTTGTTCTATTTGATCTCTGAATGTATGTTTACATCTTACTGTAATACTTCAATCACTTCACAATGTTTGGCCACTATATACGTATCTTATTTCGTCTGTGCCTCATTGACGCCTTCCTTCTTCATCCTCTCATTCATTTCCGGTTGTCCAGCATAGATGTGACCTTACTTAACTACGGCTTTCTGGTTTGGGAAAGGCCATGGTACCCTGTTAGTCTTCAGGACAATCATTAATTTTGTAAGGAGATTTCCAGGTCTAATTTTTTGGAGCTCCCAGTAATAGTGATAACTGTATGTCACTTCCCGACGCGTTTAGTAGCCCCTCTTATTGTTAAATGTCGCACTTTATTTGATATTTCTTTATTTAGATCCGATTTGTTTGGTCATTTTGGATTTCCCCATAATCTACTTTCTATCGTATGATTCAATTAGCTATTTTTTAATCGATCGATCCGCTCAGCTGACGTGTGAAATTGACTTTTGGTCATGTTCAGACGAGATTGATTTTCTAATTAATTGCCATCGATCGATTGTTTGAAATGTAGCTTTGACTGCTTGAAGCTAAACTTTCAAGACATACTTCCGTAAATTTATTGTACTTGTCTCTATTAACTTTGTGGATATTTTTTCTACTCGAACCACACTAATGCTTTCGATGCTTTATAATAAATGTGATTTCTGTCTTAATCTTGTTGATATTTTATTTTAAATGTGAGATTTGTAGGTACAATTTAAATAGCTTAGTAGGAGTATAAACAATGGATATAGCATGATGATTGGAGAGCTTGAAATGCTTGCTTTTGGATTGAAATTACGTAGTGAATAAGAGTTAGTAGCGGTGATTTTGCATCTCTTCTTCGAGAATATCTGCTAACGCTTGGTTTGCCCACTAAAGAGAGGTAAAGAGAAAAGGTTAAAATCCTTAGATTTTTTACTTATTTGATGAAACAAATATTTCATAGCATGACAATGCTACTCCAAATCAAATTAAAAATCTCGGAGAATGAAACGAATACAAAGGCTCTAACTTTTGCGGGAATCGCTCAAGGACCAGAAAGTGGAACTTTGAACTTTAGGACGAGATGTAGTGAACTTTGCGACTTGAGCAAAACATGGGATAAATTGATGAATCCAAAAATCGTTTGAAGTAAGACGCTCTGATTTTATCCCTGAACTCCCTCTCTTCACTCCTTAGTGGACTATTTTGCCGTTCACCGTATTCAGATACTTTTCCGGGATTAAAAATTACAATTTATGTCATGCCGTCAGTGATAATGTATTTTGGACCCGCGGTTTTGCACATATCAGAATTGTGGCGGCACTGTAGGAAATGTTCTAATTGTGATTGTTCGAATAATCTAACATGACTTGACGAATCGATGGTAAAATCATTTTTAACAGCTTACTTATGTACCACCTAACTGAATATTCTAGTTAATAGCAAAAACATGAAAGGAAAAAAACGGTCTTTAAACCAGTTAAGTGCGCCGATGTGGCATTACAACGTGGAATTTTAATGAAGTCGTAATCGAATTTTACAATAAGTAATTCGTTATCATATCTGCTCCTGACTATCAATCTAGACAATTGCCTGTTTGTATGATATCTAGGGCTATATGGAATTTTTATTTGACATCTCACCGCATATTGACGTCTGCGAAGATGTTTACTGCGAGTCCATATGATGAGACCAAATAATATTCCCAGGATTAGTACCAGTTGCGCCATGATAATGAAAAGTAGGATTTTCTTTTTGGTCAACGAATCTACAAAATTATTCTTTAACTACTTAATTTATTTAAGTATGGTATTAAATCCATTGGAGGTTAAAATAATGTTATTTAGGGTCAAAAGTATATGAACAGGTGAATTATAACTTACCACATTGAGTTCTTATGCTCTAAAAAATTAAAGTAGGCAGGTCGTTAGTAATTTCACTTGTAGTATAAATAAATCACTACATTGGACATATCGCAGTGATCTGAGAACAGTCCACTCAAATATTTTACGCTTGAAGTGAATATTCACTCATCCGATAAAAACCTGTGACTAAAGTGAATGTGGTCATTTCTGGAGTCTGCCCACTTAGGTGTGTTTACACTTTGCATGAGCATTTTGCTGTTTTATGATATCCCAATTTTGACTCTGTACAACTCAAAAGCATGTTACTATATCTGTCGTGTACTTATCTCTGATTGCGTAACCTTAGAGGTATAAAAACTTCACAAGACTATTAGGAGAAGTGCTTTTAAAACTTAAATTGGTGGAGATGAAGTATCCTGGAGGACGCAATTTAGTATTTCTCATGTTGTCCAGAGTGATATATGCTAATGGTTTTGTACCCATTAACATAGATTTTTATTTCTTACGTGACAGACACGCGCATTGAGCATTGCGCCATTGGAATCTTTATTCGCTTCCAAGAGTTATATATTTAATGTGTAATGTGTATTTGCCTTGGTGTTTATCAGAACTTTACCGAAATTAATCTCTATATTTCAGTGTTATTACATCTTAATCTTGATATCGTTGAAAGGCAAAAATGTGATAATTTAATCAAGCATTGGCCAAATATGCCAAAGTTGTCTGTCACATCAGTAAAATTTAAACAAAAATATTTGGGATCAGCACGCTTAAGATGATAACTTCGTCATGCATTTCGAAAGGCAATATTAAATAATAGAGTCAAGGCCAATAACGACCATTTCTGATTCTAGAGACTCGGCTAGGCTCGATGAAAAAAACTAAACGTTGGGAGTTCTTTTGAATTTTGAAATCAAAATTATGTATGCTCCAAAAATCTATCGTAGTCCAGTAAGTAAACAGAGAAGATACGCAGTATTTCGAGCATGAATTCTCCAATTTTAAAATATGGATTTGTGAAAAATGAAACATCTTTAGAACTTTTTGAAGGCTCTTCGTGAGTGAACAACTGTCTTGCCTCCTGAAAGATACTTTATATTTTTTAATTAACATATTTTATAAAAGTCATTTGTAGTTATAAATGTAATACTTATTTTGTTAAAAGGAAATTGATTTATAAGTAGAAATCGATCTCTGAAGATGTTTCTGTGTTTCGTGCTTCTTTGCCATTTATATTCTCATAATTTGAACGGTTTGGAGGGCGTTATAACTTGTTGGCACCTAGCTATGAAGGTCATTGAGTGAACATGGATCGTGGATTTCACAATCCCGTTCTAATCCCTTTAAAAAATTGGGTAGCTCACATCTCTGTAGCTATAGAATATTCGTAGTTTACATCAAATTAGCATAGCTGTACTCAGTATAAAGTAATAGTAAAAACATTTTTAGGCAATGTTTGCCGATGATTGTCTTATCTGTGTCGTTTAATAAGGCAATATTGGATATATTAACTGGTTTGTAGACTTTCCTTATCGACACAGTAAAAGCGAAACTGAGGTCAGTGGTCATCTAAAACAATGACGGGTATGAAATAAATAAATTTAAAGTGTCATGCATATTTAATTACTCATGTATTGAATTAAGCATAAAAAGAATTAAAACTCTTTTGAATTGATCTATTTCTCTCAATTATTTCCCCTTATTAAAATGTATTTACTTATAACGAAAAAAATGAAATGTTGCAGATATAAAACAGGAACAAGGGAAATAATGATAAATTAAGAAATCGTAACCACTGACCGGCAATTTCTATTACAGCCAATGTATAAATTTTGAAGTCCGAAATTTGGACGTTTTGAAGGCTTGAAACCAGTAATTTTAAAATCTGAATTAATAAAGAAAAAATATTGCAAAATTTTGAAATAATCTAATTATCGCTACATTCATCTGTTGTAATATATTTTTCTTCCAAACTAAGTATTTCAATGTGGCTTAAAGCTAATAAACAATGCGAAATGCCTTACGACACGTGACTAGACGGTTTCAAAATATTCTAAACGTTGGTAAGCTCAGAAGCATTCTAGCAGCATCAAAAACTTTGTGCTAAAAAGGACAAAATTTGCTTTCACAATGAGACGTGACAAGTCAAAGCTCCCCGCCTCTAAATATATCGACGAAAAGTTTAGCTACCCAAAAATAAGTTCAACAAGAACTACAAAGTCGACGTATTTCTCATCATCTTAACCCAAACAAAATGCTTTCTACAATAAAATCCTATAAAGTAAAAATGCATTGATAGTTATTCCTACCATAAGCTGTTATTAGTCTGGCGGAGTCGCAACTCTCAAATGTCAGTAGCATTAAGGCGACTTGTGCTCATTTATATATAGTCGTTGTTTAATGTTTTAAACAAACATTTTGGAGTAAATGCAACTTCACACTACCTCACTCTTTCTGAGTGAGTCAACTGTAGCCTAGCGAGCAGGTAGGCTAAAGAGGTAGAAACTAGACTTCCCATCATTACAAAAATTGAAAAGGTTTGTACTTTACAAAAGACGAAGATTCTTTTGACGCTCTACTTTTATATCAAACTTCTATTCTAGCCCCACCCCTACAACCCTACTTTAACAAATTATTACGGCTCAACGTGTTCAAATACTTTCTCATGATCGAAAATTGCAATTTTTGGGAAAGATTTCACTCACATTGAGATGACAGTCATTATCCCTCCAGCGCTGCAAACCTCTGTCCACCCCGGAACTACAGGTCCGGATCTGGGGACACCACTGACATTGAAAGCCCTTGACCTTGTCACCTAGACAGTCACTACAGGTGGTCTGCTCCACACAGGCTATAAAAACAGATAACTCTTCAAAGAAATGTTAAAATATGCGAATATTTGTTTTTCGATCACAGGTAAAAATAGATAAATAAGCTTAAAATAAATATAGACGAAAATTTGTCCATAGAATAGACAAGGAATGGATATCACGAGAAATTTAGAAATCATCTACTATTTTTCATTCAATCAACAAGTAGTAATGAAAATGGGGTAGGCACCATCATTGCCATATTTTGAGTCTTCAGGGTTCCACAAGCCTACCTCCTACTTCTATTAAAAGTATCGGAAGTGCTCTTTGACTCACATCAGGTAACTACTGCTGAGCTATGGAGATAGTTGCTGCCACCTACTCTTAAGTTCTTATCATAATTAGTAGAATCCTTTTTCGAAGTGTGATTTCGAATATGCAAATTACAGTAAATCTTCATTCAGATAAAAAGAAGAACTAAACGCCCTTCAGTACTTTACATCGAGAAATTCCCAGAGACGAAAGGATACCAATCACTAATTAAAATCAAGTAGATTTTTTCTTTTCAGAACTAAAATTGCATGCCAAATTACACTTTCCTCTCCCTCCTCCAATGGATGTATCATAGGGGATTAAGCAACCTGCTATATACATAGCACTGCCTTTACCGAGTTATCGAAATAGATGATTTAAAATGTGTTCTTTTTAACTCTCTTGAAAACCTAACATTTGGGCATTGAGAGTACACTAAGAACAATAAATAGGGTTAAAATGAGGATAAATTTATATCTTTTGACATAAGTTTACCAATGCAAATATTCAATTCAATAGAATATGCTGTTGCTTTACTTCATTTCAGGAATAAAATCTGATAAATTACCTGCGACCGAAACAAACTGGTTGGACGATAAAATATACAAATAAGTTAATTAGAAAATATAAAGGGATAGATGTGTGTGTGTGTGTGTGTATATATATATAGAAACGCCCTCGGAATCAACAAAACGATGATGATAGGTGAATGTGATTCCATCCAAAGCCACGAATTTAATCAGTGGTAGATTAAATAGGCACGATAATTAACCGAGCATGCATATGCATAAGAACAACAAAAGATTTCAAGTGAGAGCGAATTACTCAGAATTGGGTATTAGATGTAAAAAACTAAGCTAGTTTTAAATGAATATATTTCTTGGGATGGTGTAATCATGTTCCGAGTATCGAAAGATTCATGAGAGTGAAATTTAAAATCTTTGTCCTGATGGCTAAATATTTTTTCCTTGCAGCAATTTGTTACTTTTCTTCAGACCTTTGAGGTTTCAGGTTTGACTCATTTCGATGGCTGTGAGTACAGATTTTAGTGAAGATATTTTTATGATCAGTTAATTGACAAGCCGGTTTGAATTTCTTCGATATCAGAAGAAAACATGTACCTAAACCTATATATATTCCATCTTCTTATCTACGGAGTGGTTTTACAGGTAAAAGCTAAGATTTGCGATAATGCAGACCAACAAAACTTTGCGCCTTTAGCCGTTTTATATTTGCAGTTTGAACCGGACAAATTTGGTTATTGAAAAATAGATTTCCTAAGAAAAACAACGAAATGGATTCTAGAATCGCGTAAGTGATTTTTTGCATTTACTCATCGTGAAATTTGTTTATTGTGCATTGTTAAATAAAAGTATATTTGATGGTATCAAAGCCGGAAATCTCGTTTATATCAGCTGAACACTCTCTGGCAATGAAGGGGAAGGGGAGTTTTTCCACCACCCAATTTTTAACTTGTGCAATTTGGGAAGTACACTTTCTTCCGATTTCAAATCTATTAGAACTGTTTGTGAAATGCAATAATGAAAACACGAGGGTACTTCTAATGCCGAAACAAATCTACTTTAGCAGTTGACCATATTAGACTAATGGCTTCCTACAGAACTAATGACCTTTCTATGGTTAAAATGAAACAACAGGCTTTAACGAGCGAGAAGACCAAGAGTTAGGTTGGAGAAGTGTGATGTGGACAACTGGGAATGAATGAGAAGGCAAAGAAGGAGTAGAAGGAAGAAGTGGGAGGAAAGAGGGGGGGTATCAGTACTGACCGATGATAATCCGGATTGTAATTAGCAGACAAAATGAGGTTCTATAGGGCGGCTGACCGATTTTACCTACGTTGTTCATAGACGGGCAATCGACTGTTACAGCGGAGGTATAGGTCAGTAGATGCGTAATACATAGAGGGACTGAGCAGGCCTATGAGTCAGAGTGCGTATGTACAACACGTTCGTTCATAAAAACTCAAAACTAGTGAAAAAGTCCCTCGATCGCCATGAGAACTCATATCTAACCGGAATTAACTTCTCAAGTATTCTGAAAATAAAAATAATAACGAGGCGACAATCCCAGCTTCAGGAAGGAAATCGTTATATTTCACTTTCCTTCCCCGAAGGTAAATGTAGTCTTGAGAACTCTACAGCCCCCTTTGTAAATCGCATTTTATACGATTAGCTGGCGAACATTTTTTCAGTCATATGGATTCTATATATACTTATGATAATAGATTTATTCAAACACTTTGTAAGTAATTGTTTTTCTTATTAATTTGATGGACAAATTGACTTCGAAAATGCCATCGAAAATCAACTTCCCTTAATATTTCAGCTATCGTCCGCATATGTAACAAGTTGGAAAGAAAAATGCGAATGCGAGAAAATAAAAAAATTATCAAAAATTATAAAGTAAAAATATCCAAGGATAACTCGATCAGAATAGCTCTATTCTTTGACAGGTCCTAAAGCGGGAAAGTAAATACACTCGTCTTAAAATAAAATGCAGGTACTTTTACTTAATCAGCTAATGGCCTGTGAGGATATCGTTAGTTTTGATGGCATATTGTTATGCCTGTCTTTTACATAATGGGTATAATCATTCCATTAAAATAATTAGCTTTTAAGAAAATAGCTTTAAGAAAGTAGGAATATGATAAAAATGGAAAGTTGAGTGTTTTAATTTACTATAAATATTGTTTCGTTTCTTTGTTTCTTCAGTTGATGATTCCCAAATGTGTGAATAATTTAAACACACAATCACATCATTTCTTATTTGAAAAATTAAACAAATTAACGCAAATTCTATTTTTTTATCATTGAAATTAGCCTCATACAATTTTGCTATATAATTCTGAGTGAACTTCGTTGAGTTCGGCAATGCTAAAATGTATCATCCATATAGTATCTTAGCTATTAGAGGAAAATGTATTCAAAATTATATGATCAACTATCGTCATCGGTTCCGCATTGGCTATTGAGCATGTCTGCTTGCCGGAAATCACGGATTCTATCCCCATCAGGGCACACTTAGTGAGCGAAATGGCCAATCGCACTGACTAACATAGATTTTACATCCAAAGTTTCCACGATATTCAGAGCTTGAAGCCCAGTTGTTTAAGATGGTTAATCGGTCATGTCATTTTCATTAATTCGCAGTCTCATGCGGTTAAGAGCAGACAAATTGGATTAGCATAGATTTTTGGTGTAGTTCACTCACCGTTCAAAGTAGTTCTAGACACCTCGAACATGAATTTACTTAAGAAGACAAGAGGGCAAATCTTGAAATTTGAATACTGGAATATTAGCACACGAATCAGTGAACTATACACATGGAGTAAGAAATGCACAACCTGAATCCACAAATTAAATGAAGTAAGGCTATTTTGGTGCTTCGATTTTGTTTTTGACTTTCATTTGATTCTCCCTCCTAACCCACATTGGACAATTGGTAAATCATCCTGAGATCAGTATGCTTGTTTAATTATACATAAATTTACCCTTAAAAGTATAAAGATATGCATTTGAAATACCCACAATATCTTTCTGAGAATTCCCTTTCTCTCGAATATTTGAGGTGCAACTCAATAGCTCTGAAAAGGAATTTACTATCATTTAGTAGAATCCTTTTTTATGAAATTAGACTAAAAATATAGATAAGCATGCTGCTACCTCATTTCCTTCCCAGTGTCCATTAGAGCTGGAAAAGTTTCATATTGAAATTGTGTCCTATGTAAGTAACTTTAAGCAATTTAGTGGTAAATAACCAAATAAACATTGCCAAAATATTACTTACTGAGATTTCACTCACACTATTATTTAATATTAAATAATAGGAAGTATCATTAAATACTGAATTAGGTTAATTTGTGGCATCGTTATTATACTTAAGAAAGCAGTGCATTACAATAAGTGCTATTTTGAATGAATTGAGTGGTAAATACATATTTTTGCATAGCAGTCAAGAGAAAATAAGAAATAATAGAGATGATATTTACTTACTGGGGAGTGGTGTCAGTGTGATGACAGTTCCAGATCGAATTAGTTGAAGCGGAAGATTCATCGTAGTGTACTCAACCATTCTTTTACGATCTTCTCCGTAGAATACAATTAAATGGAATGTAATCAAAAATATGATTCGTTCATGCAAATTGTGATAAATTTGATCAGCTTCAAAGGATGACCATAAACTTACTTCCAAAAAGCATCATTTTTACCTTTTTATCAATGCTAAATCGAAATCTATTTCCACTCGTAATAATTAAGTACTGGTTTCAGACCTTAAATATAAGGTTGAAGATAAATTTTTCTAGAAAATGGGATGGAATTTTATTAAAACATGTAATGCTGTTATTTCAAACAAATTCCAATCAGATGATAATCAAATTTTTATCATTCGTACTCCATTTTTGTCACATTAATCATTTATTTTAAACTAATTGGTGTTTTAAATTCTTCGTAGATCATTTTTAGTGAAATAAATATCAACTATACTTATATCTACTCAATGAACAGTCTAGATTTTATCTTTATACGCTTGTTTTGTCTTCGACTCATGATAATTGCAACTCTTAATAATCTAATACCATATGAAGAGGAAAAATGAGATCGTTCTTTAAAGAAACTGTTAATTAATGCTGCGAGAAGGGATATACTAGCTGAAACACCACAAATTATTGAGTAAATGCTTTTATGCCAAAGATAAAAAATTTTTTCTTTATATTTGCAGACTTAACGCTTGCCTTGAGTATAGAGTTAGGCAATATATTCCTTTATTTGTTATGAATAGAATGGAAAATTTTATAGGAAATAGAAAGTATAAAATTTTACCTTTAACATCATAAAGGTATGCATCCGAAATACCCACAACAACGTCTTTTTGAGAATTCCGTTCCTCTCGAATATCTGAGGTGTAATTTCGCCTGTGACATCCCTGTAATTGACCACTTAGAAGATTTAATTGTGGAACCTAAATTCAAGGGCACATATGCTATTTCGAAATTTCCCTTACCTCCTTATAAGCAAATAGAATCGTTCCATTGGCAAATAGGCATGCAGCGATAGAGAACTCACCTACTGAAATAATTTATAAGTAGATATGGTCAAAGAGTGAACTCACTTTCAGGACAGTGTTTTAACCTAACTCTGTTCCATTGAGAAATAAACACATTGGAATTAGACACATATTTGATTATCGAAATTCCCGGCTGTTTTGAGGCGTCAAAATCGGCCATTAAAGGCGCGATATACTGAGAGTAGGTTAAATGATCGTGATGAATGTTGCCCACATAAATAAAACCTTAAAAATATTCAATTCACAAACACAAATTTTACCTCCTGTAGCTAGTGCTAGCTCGTAAGTAGAATATCCGTAAAAAATAAATGAAAATTCAAGAGGTATTTTCTATTACAGTCAAATTTAAAACCAATTTATTGACATACGACTGCAACCCGATGACTATTCAACAAGGCAATATGCGTTTTTCCTTCATTTGAAAGAGAATTTTGAATAAAGTTAAAAAATGAAGCAGAATTAGCATTCTTTATGTAAACGTGGGTTCGATAGTAAGCATATGTACTCTAAATCTATTTAAAATTTAAAAATTCTTACTATGTCCACAAACGGTTGCCTTGAAGAAATACACAAAACTGATTTTTGCAGAAGAAAAGCTGAAATTCCATACATTTTAAATGATAATGCAATCACTTATGAATAATTAAATATAAAGTTTAAATTAAATTTGAAAAATGGGTTTACATTAAAATAGTGCACATATTAGTGGTGCTGTAACAAGTGAGCATAAATTAGTAGAAGTGTCAAAATAGGTTTAGATAAGCTAAAACCATTGTAGCACAAATGCATTTGAAAGATATACTTTCTTTGTTATTGAATAACAAAAATGTACCTACTGAATATTACAATCAATATTGACTCGCAAATGGAAAACAACATTCTAACAATCGCACAATTACTGACCTTAACAGCCAGTCACTCAAACAAATCCAATTAGACTCTCATAAACAGATATTCCTAATTTAATGCTAAAAATTACTGACATTGGATTTTCAATTAATTGTTTTCAAATATAATCAAAAGCGAAACTATTAGACATGAACTAAAAAGAGATGTATCCACAATTCGATTGCTCGGAAATTTAATATACTTTCTGTTATATATTAACAAAAAACTCATAAATTTTTTGCTCATTTTAACAAGCCAGTTTTATTGATTTTGTAATCGGGGTGAATTTCGGGGAGACAATGTGATAAATAGTTTTAAATGTTTCATTAATTTCGTTGCTATAATAATACTAACTTTTCTTAAATTACACGTAGCATTTACTTAAGAATTATGCAGACTATATATATATATATATGCCAGTAAAAATTATACTGCTACATGTTCTACTTTTCTACTTTTAATGAAACTGTTATTATCGACTAAACTCTCAACTTATTATCCTGTCGAATCCGCTAAATTAAATATTAGTTTTCTGAAAATTCAATACTTTATTTACGTAATCTATGAATGTGGGCACTTTTCGATCGATAGATGCATATATTAGCTTATTTGTCATACCTAAGTATAATTAATGACAAGTTATAAGGTTTATTTTAGTCAGGTAGCCACACCATATTAGTTTTATGAAATAATCATCTACCTTGCTTTGGCTTCTGTAATATCGCTAAGTCTAGCGAGACCACATTGATCGAATATTTGGAATAAGTCCAGCCACTCATGTCGCCAATTTATTAATAAGTAAGTTAGGTTTATATACAAAACACTTCTTCGGGAGATGTCGGTCATGTCTCGTCGTCAGTGTCTCAGCGTGATGATCGAAACCTGTTTAGGTATCTATGTGCAAACACACAAACACTTAGCGGAACCGCCTGTGGACACAATAGTGGAGGTCTCATCGTCAGTCAATCATTTCTAATCGCCAGATGTTGATAGACATCCGTTGGCTATAGCACTTTCAAATGCCGAATAGAACTTATTGATAATTTCCAGTGTCAAAAAAAGTAAAAGGAATTTTAGATTAATGGAGACGTTAACTCTCTATCTGATTGCACATTAAACAAACCACTATGATCAACTGTAAGCAGTATGGTTGCCTTTAATTTTAAATTTTATCGAATCTATTGTCGTATGGTTAATCGGTTATTTTAAGTATTGCTGTTTAAAAATATTAGATTACTGAGATTTTAATTTATGGTAGATTGTATGTATATATTATTAAACATGTAGCCACTACTGATCTTGTAGATGTTTATTAAAGATGCACATGATCTCTGCTACAACGTCACCAACTAGGAGTTCTGGTAGTAATCTCGCAGAGCCAACAATCTAGAAAACTCGGTAATATRGCAACTTAACACAGAAGCTAATAATCCACGGCAGATAAGAAGGCACGTTATAGTCAACACGAGTGTATTAACGAAACCCACTCTCAATCGGTATCGGCTTAAACAAATAAGAATAATTATCAAGTGTCTTTTATCGGTGGGGAAATAAGGAAAGAAATCACATTTTTATTCATAGAAGAAATATTGGGAACGGGGAAAGTAGTTATCATTTCTTCTAACAATCTCCAAAATTATTATCGCGTCTACGCAGCTAGATAACTTATCCGACTTATTATTATTGTCAATCCACCCTCTTTGCCTATTTAAAATTTGTCCTAGAATTACATACAACTGCACAATTTCCGAAAATTTATCAAGGACGATCAATCTTGTTGAACAGTGACTTAAGCAGCCAATGTCAATCAGCTACCTAGCTATCTGAAACGATGAGGTCTCGGCAACAGCATCCATTGGCCATCCAATTGTGTGCATGTCTGGACATAGTTACCTACACTGGTGCCAATCATCACGCGGAGACATCGACAGCGAGACTTGTCTGATATCTCATAAAAAATGTATTAGAAGGCAAAATCGAATAGTTCCAGTACATTCGATCAAGTACACTAAGTGTGCTCCTTATGCACTGTGTTATCGACTTTCAGACCCTTTACTTAGACCTAAACATGTAAGACCACTACTGAAAAATCCCCGGCTGTCAGAATTGGTTAATTAGTCAGCCAGTCATTTATCCCATATCCAATTCTATATATATGCAATTACTTTCTCAACAGAAAACCGTTTTTTGAGTTACATGTACTCTTCCTTCCTCCTTCTGGGGCCTGAGTAGTTGTAGTTCTATGAACGGGGTTACTGATAAGCCATAAAAACGCTTTTATATAAACCCAAATTTGTTTATTAATAAATAGAGATGACGTTCCTGGCCACTTCCGTACTGATCCTTTTATGGGGGTCCGATCCACATCAGCTATCATTACGAATAGAAATTCTACATATTGGAAAAAAATGGTGGTTATATTCAATTAAAACGCAAATGAATTAATTCATTATAATTGATTATTACTCGGAAAGAATATTTACTGAGTGATAATATGTGCCTTATCTAGGTAGCAAATGATATGATCTGCTCTTCGGGTAGTTAACTGATACTTTAAGCAAATCATTTTGAAAATTCGCTTGAAGAAAGGGAAATTGTAATGGTGGCAAATAAAGAATTCTACATAGAAGAATTATTTTCTTGGAAAGTATTATTTTTTGTAACCAAGCCCGCATTGAAGGAATAAGTCAGATCACCCTTGTTACCGGATCTATGTGGAGGTGGCCAGGAAAGCCATCCCTATTTATTGATAAACAAATTGGGGTTCATATACAAACGTTTCTCTGTGAAACGTCAATTAGATCTCGTCGTCAGTGTCTCCGCTTGATCATCGGCACCTACATATGTGCAAACATGCATACAACTGGATGCCCTACAGAAGCTGTTATCGCATTGTTTCCACTCGCCCGGTTTTGAGTGAAATTTGATGTCTATAGCATTAAGTGACACTTAGATTTCCTATGTAATTGCACTAATTACAATACAAACCAACCAAACTGAACATCTGACCAAAACACACACTATTAATGTGGGTCTTTTATATTGGGATATTTTTTGCATATTTACCACAAAGAATTAAATGAAGACGGATTTATCAGGTGGAAAATAGCAATTCTAAAGTAGAAGAATTATTTTTTGGAGAAGTATTGTTCTCTCATATAACAGCAAGATTGTGTGCAATAAATTAGACGTAAGTTTGTCGCATCAGCTTCTTAATTAGACATCATACTTCGATTTAATGAAAGTAAATTTTAATTAATTATATGATCAGACTACTGTAGCTTCACAATATAAGTCTAACAATATATGAAAGCTGTGTAAAAACATCTTGAATTCGTTTAAATGAAATGAAAAAATTAACATAAACCTCAGAAAATTAGTCAGATTACTCATAAAATTTTATAAACAATGAAGCTATTTTAATAGATAACATTTTTACATCATCTTTAACGTGGCTGTAATTAATTCCCGCTTTTTCGAATTTAAATTAGTCATCAAAAGGCGCCATCACAAATGAAGCTAATTAAATGTAGGCTTCTTTAAGATGCTGACAGTCGATGCTGGATTTTTTAATAAAACGATTAAAAAAGCCAGGTTAGATTGCATTACCCGATGCTTTCTTTGATAGAAAATCAAGGTAAATAAAAAAAATACAGAAAGTCTACTTAAAATACGGCAGTTTAAATTCAAATTTACACGAACAGTCAATTTCTCTTTAACTTAAAAAATAAGATCTTCTGTATTATTGCCGCAATGATGTTAAGAAGTTCTCAAACCCTAGTAAAAATGCCATCATGAGAAAGTGGTTACATATCTCCTGCATTAATCTGTTGCAAAGATCATATTTAAATTACGACTTTTTAGATCTAATGAAGGATTTCTTTACTTAAGATAATGATCCAACATCTATGACTTGAAGTGGCATTACAGTGGTAGACATTTTTTTTATATCGAACTGGTCGATATCGATATTTTGGCTTTCAACGGAAGGGTTAATGACTGCAATCATTTTTTTCAACGTATTCCAAAATTTCTTCTTGACAAATGAGTACCGTGTGGTTCTGGAAGATATATGGTCACTCTTAAAAAGATTCGGGCTTTGAAAACTTCTTTTTTCGCCGGAATCTTTAATCATTCCCGAAACCTTAATGCCTAATGGTAGTATATGGGATTTAAAATCTCCGAGCATATGAGTTACAAGTAAGTACCACGTTTTCTTTCTAATAAACTGAACCAGTTTGAATTTCTTCTATTTGGCTATCGACAAAATCAAACTCAAACGACCTGTCCCTTTTTCATCTATCTTTGAAAATGTTTGCACAAACAAATTCTATACAATTATTTAGATCTGACATATTGCTTTGATGCTCTCACTTTCTTGACAGGCGAAGGAAATAACGCGATCAAAATAGCTTTACTAAAGTCCATGACCTTTAAAGTGACGGGATGGGTACAGGAGACAACGTGGTCGTCAATAAAGTTGCTCTAATACCGATTTCAAAGCTACTTTAAGATTTAATCAAATAGGGCTACATATTCTCCAGGAGAACAAATTATTTTTTCAAAGGCTAACAGAATACATCATCCTTTCTGGAGTGGGAAGACCAAGAGTTAAGTAGGGCCACAGACGTATTGATCAGCAGATGATAGATGAGGACAACCCAGGCTGTGATGGTCAGGCCAAAAAAAGGCTTTGAGAAGCTGACTTGTTTTATCAGTCAGCGTGGACAGGTACTGCACCTTCCTAGCTTCACATATCTGGCATTACTTAACAAACTACAATTCATTATAAATATCAGGTTAAAAAATCTTTGAACTAACCGAACAAGTGCGAAGAAATGCTCACCATTCGGTCTTATATTTGTGCAGTTTTCAAGATACAGTCACGGTATATTTTTTGAGCATTTTCATTAATAAAATATAAACAGCTAACATATAACGGACATTTTACATTTAAATTTTTTAAATTTTATTTAAGGATAAAAAATTTTAAATACTTAATTGTTGACAATACTGTCCTTGTCAAGCCCTTGAAAGTGTAGGGCTTTTATATTTCAAACTATACATTTTCTCTCTTCATGATATTGATATAGAAAAAATAAGTATTTACATTTATTCTTGTGAGATTATATAATATTTATGCCTAATTGCCAAAAATAGCTGTTACGATTATTCATTTATCAAAAGCGGCAATTAAGGCAATGACTCATTTGGAACACCCTATTCATTCAAACAACTATACATCTGCGCTCTTTAATAACTGGTTCGCTAACAGCAGTGGCATTTAATTATCATACGAATAACAATAATAATCGCTCGCCTATTTTGTCGCGCTCACCAATTTTAGCAACTCCTACTGACTGACAAGATTTGGGCGAATGTATTTGCTCTTCGCGCGAAATCCGCTTTTTTTCAACTGTCGAGTTTTATTACCTGAAAAGAGAATCATCAGTGACACTTACTTTTTCCCAAATAATTACTGGTTATTTTGAGTGTATATTGTTACCTAGTTGAGAAATTCCGATTGGCTATTGCTATCAATGCTCAATAATTTATTATCACACTACTACGAAGTGGTCAATGATATGATCTGGGCTATCACTGGGATATGGTCCGGTGCCCATTGAGATGATGCTATGGCTAAAGTCGCTCAGAATCAGTAGGGAGAAGGCAGAGGACTTACAATTCATACAATGACCTATTTATTAAGAAAGCACTTATTTGTATAGCTTTGGATTAAGGGGATTAATTATCTGCCACATTGACCGGTAATTAAGCAAGACAGAAATTTTGTTCTTAGGTTCATTCCCAGCATAGAGGAACAGTAAGCGAAAAATCTGGTACCCGAGATGTTCAATGGGATCAAAGTGCTCAATGTACAAAGTCAGGTGATGTGATCATTACTCATCAGTGCACTTCCAGTGATATATATGACCAACTAGATGGATAGTAGAATGCAAGTTTCTCATATCTTCGTCTTCAGGATGTTACCACTCTGTCCAAACCAAGTGCTGTTGGCATCCACTAAAATTATTACGAATCCTGTTCAGAACAGAGAAAATATTTGAATCTATTTCCTGCCACTTTCATTGCAAACTGGCAAAATACTTGCTAAATATTTTTGTTCTAGATCCAGCGTTGTCAATGAGAAAACGAAGGAATGAAAATTATTGAGCATTTTTCCCTTGGCGATATTAATTCAATGTTTCTCTTGCCATTTATACTGAAAAGAACGTTTTAATACTAAATCGTTTATTCGAACCGATAAATGACCTTGTGAGTTATGTTTTTCGTACTAGTTGATACATAAATTGTCTGACTCTTAAAATTCGTCCTCTCTATTTTCTCTGCTCTTATTATGTGGATATTTTTGGAATTGTCAGCTGGAATTACATTACAGAAAAGGGAAATTTGTGAAGAAAATAGGAGAGAAATAATAAAATGTTAAATGAGTTTGACATTTATTTGAGAAAGTAGATTCTCTATCGAATAGACTATGTAACCCTAAATTTAAGAGATAGACTAAAATATAGACCGAAATAAAATTTGACAATGGTTTGATGAACTCCTGAGATTACTTCGTTAGTAACTTATATTCAAGGCGGAACACTATTATCAAGACAGGATGAAGGTTTACTGTTCCAAATTACTGAATGTTGATTGGTATGCTGTTCCTGATAATTCTCTGTTAAAAGAGTCGGAAGTTAACGAGTTGTAAGTTGTTATTATAGTCGCCAGGCTCTTAGTGTTATCTTAGTGACCACATGATAAACCTCCTCTAAGGCGCAACCGCCCAAGCGTAATTGAAGTTCTTATCTTCGTCGAATTTGTCGCATTTATCTGCCTAAATAAGTATAATTCTCACAAGATATAGAGAGGTGATCTAGTATAAACCTGTGTTGTTGTTGAATGCTCTGGTCTGTGGACGTAATTTCCAATACATTATTGTAGAGAGTTAATTTACTTAAGGTGAGCTTTTATCTCACTGAATTGGCGACTCACCACTGACATATACTTTTAATTATTTTCATGGTAGAAATGTAAAATATTTGTGAAATAGTAGTGTATAGATACTTTTACCTATCATGATTGGGCAATAAACCGACTCCTAAGTGCTGAGACTTCCGGTGATTATCCGGACTCAATCCATATTTTTAAATTTCCGATTTACAATAATTGTAAAACATTCATAAATTTGGTTGATTAGAAAGGCAGAAGCAACGTATGCCACTCAAAAGAATTCGCTTACTAGGCATGTCACATTTTTGGGATTTGAATCAAAAATTCGCCGTTGGCAGTAATATTTGATAGAGATCATAAAAATGATCACAATAAAGTGTAATTATAAACGCGGTTTTTAGAGAGCAGTCTAGAGCAATGGGAACCACATGGATCGTATGTTGATCAACAATAATCTGCAATTGAAATGCACTTTTTCAATAGACAGCAAGTATTAACTGATTGTGGAAATACGAACAAGATATATTCTATCAAAAGTTGACAATAACTGATTATGTCCTGCATCAGTCACCATTAAAGATATTTTAATAAAATAATTTCCACCTAGCTCGAACCAGGATGTACTTCAGACTGATACTTTTTCTGCTGTATTTTTGTTCGAATTACTTGAAATTTCTATTAGTTCAGATTAAAGATATCATTTTCCAGAATGACTTAAGCCAATTCCATTTATTTCTGAATATTTGTGTCGTTGAAAATAGTTAGAATAAATAACAAAAAATATGTCGAAAATCATTTTTTTGCTGATTACTCCGATGACCGATTGCACTTCAAATAGTAAAACTTTCAGTTACTGATGGCTTATAAATAACCTTTTCACAAACAGAAAATCAGCTCCTGCTCTGAACACTTGGGTTTAAATTTTACTTTAGACCACTTATTGATGAACTGGACCTATGCAATCGTAAATAAAATTTAATATTAATAAATTAAACGAATTTCCTAAACTGTCTTCATGATTAATAATGATAATGGCTTCCAAATTATGAATTATTTCTAGTCAGTAAAGAATTAGATAACGTCTTTTAATTTATTTCCTAATAGATCCTGTTGAGTAAATCTGTTTTTTTTCACTGAAAAAAATAATTAAATAAACTTCCAGTGGAATTTTAGAGGGTACAATCCTGGAGGCAAATAAATGTCCAGATTTTTTTGAAGGAAAGTTACACGTTCTTTGACCCCATGTTGACTTCAACTTAATTCAGTAAGGCTTCAGGGTGGTGGGACATAAATATCTGTTGTCCAGTTTCATGGTCAAACTATCACCAGAACCTAGCTTTACATTGATTAATCATCATCGTTCTAGATTATACTAGTTCTAACAGTTTTCGCCGTCACTTAAAGACAGCCGAATCACAATGTGGAAGCAGTAAAACTGTTTGTTGAACAAATATATTATCTCCTGGTGATCGAAGGGTAACTTAATTAATCCCTGTGTTCAAAGTGCAGGAGGAGGGGAGGGGCGGCGATAAAATTATTCCCAGCTGCCGAATACCATCGAAGCAAACGTCAAACACACCACAAAAGTGCGCGTTCATTTGGATGAATAATAGCCGTGATTCTAACTTATCCATAAGGGAGAATGTATCTGCATTTAAGAGATTTGTGTCTATTAATGGACTCTTAGGGGAAACCATCTACAGAACATCAATTCATTTGTGAAATCCAAACATGGGGTTCGACATCACATTATTGCTAATGGGTAGCTAGTATTCACCAAAGCTTATCGTCTTCATCCGAATAAATTGCAGGCTGCTAAAAGGGAATTTCAACACATTTTTCGGCCTTCAAATAGTCCATGGACTATTTGCACATGGTGGCGAAGAAAAATGGGGACTGGAGACCATGAAGAGATTATCGTGATCTTAACCAAATAACTGTCCCAAATCCCAATCCCATCTCTCTTGTCTACGATTTCCCAATTCAGCTACGTGGTAAAACCCTTTTCTCTAAACTGGATCTTGATTAAATTTGCCGTCAGAAATTATTAACTACAGGAGATACCGCGAAGACGGCTGGTGTCACACTCTTTGATCTCCTCAAGTATCTGAGTGTCATTTGGTCTCCGTAATGCGGCGTAGTAATTTCAACGATTTATGAATCAAGTGTTCCGTGGTTTAAATTTCGATTTTGCTTATACTGACGACATCCTCATTACCAGCTCAAACTCTGAGGAGCACAAACTACATCTATGGCAATTATTTGAGAGCCTGGATCAATACAGAATAACCATCAACCCCAAAAAGTGCACTTCTGGTCAGGCCAAAATCGATTTGATTAGCTACCACATCGGCACACATGGTATTTCCCCCCTACCCGAGAAGACCCGGTCTATCATGGACTACTCTATCTCCCAATCAGTAAAAAGTCTTCGTCGTTTCCTCTGCGCGGTGAACTATTAAGGTTGGATCATCCAAACTGTGCTCAAATCCCGCAGCCCCTCCCCGATCTGCTTAAAGATAACCCAAGACATTTTACTATGATACCCGAAGTCGAATTAGCGTTTGCGGTCGTGAAGCAACAGTTATCCTATGCAACCACATCAAGTCATCTCGATACTTCGAGTAAAACCCGAATTGTTTTGAAGACGAATGTATCCCAATTGGCAGTCGGAGGTGTTCTGCAACGGATTGCCAACGGCCAGATTCAATCAATATCCTTCTTCTTGGGGAATTTAACACCAGCTGAGACGAGATACAGCAATTTCGCAGAGCACTGCTTGCTACCTAGTCAGCAATAAGATACTTTCGACATATCTTGGAAAGGCGCCAATTCACCATCTTCACTGACCGCAAACCACCAATTTATTCTGGTTAAACATCTGCAGACTATCATTCTCCTGGGGAAATTCGTTACCTAGACCTCATTTTACAATTCACCAATGATATTCGATAGATCGATGACTGTAGTACTGTTGTTGCTAATGTAATATCCCGTTTGGAACTTAATCAAATCGCTGAAACACCCCTCGACTCCCAGGAAATTGCAGCTAACCATGGGTCTGATCTAGAATTTCTGGAAATCACCTCAGACTCCTCCTTAAGCTTCCAATGCCCAGCTCTAAATACTTCTTTTACCAAAATCCATTGTAGTGCTTCAACCACTAAGTCGGGACCTCTTATCCCGTAATCACATCATCGGAAGATCTCCGATTACTTTTATGGATTATTGCACCCAAGCATTCGTTCAACAGCCAAGTTGATTACCAACTACTTCATCTAGAAAGTCATTCGACATGGCATTTATCTGTGAGCCTGATACTTCATCTGAATCTATGGCTAAGTCTGGATATCTATATTCGGTGTCCCATTTACAATCACTACAGATAAGGGATCACAATTCACGTCTGCTCTGTTTCGAAAATTAAGTCATCTACTTGGTTCAACGCACATCCAAATCACAGCTTACCATCCAGCCGCTAGTGGCCTTTTCGAACGCTTTCATCGATAGTTAAAAGTAGCTTTACCCGCAACTTCTTTGAGATTAAATTGGTTGGAACGCCTCCCGATCATTCTACTTGCATTTAGAAACATCATTTAGGAAGACCTCGAATGCTGTCCTACAGAGCTCGTCTTTGGTACAACTCTTAAACTAACTGGTGAAATGATTCTCTACTCCAAAGAAAAAGGATATAGATTCTTCGTCGTCTGAATGATAGGTCAACACAAATCTATAAGGACTTTAAACCTGTCCCTTCGTTTTAGTTTGAGCGGATACCATAAGGAAACTTTTGCAACTACCTTATGATAGTTGCAAAGTCCTTTCAAAGTCCCGGAACGCAAGTCTAAATACTTCATCCCCGGATCGCAACGGTTTTAAGGACTCAGTGAGCATCGACAAGTTGAAACCGGTCTACTTAAACCTCTCCCACGTAAACTGCCCTAACAATCCTCATTCTGTACACCCTAGTCCTTTACCTGCTGCGTTTGCATTCACTGCTCAGTCCCCATCTAGAAATACTGCACATTCTCTTACACCTCACTCCAAGATACTACTAACCCTACCACCTCAGCTCCATGTATTTCTCATTCCAAAGGTTTTCGCACTTATTGTGATCGAAAAGTTACTTCCTCTTCTCGACTAACTGAATATGTTCAATAACTAATTATCGAGTGTATTTTCTACTTTTTAGCCACCTAGTAATGCTCCAGAGGGGGAGTACTGTGGAATTTACAAAGCCACCAAGGCTGACTACAGTGATCTCGTACACACTAGAAAATTCTGTAAAGTGCGGTCGTGCTACCGATCGCGTAGCCTACACGGGCGTGCATGCAGAGGCTTTCCAACCAGTCAGCAATCAATATTCGTGCAGTGTAGCGTTAAATGTATTAAAAAATTACGAAGCTTTTTCAAAAAAATTCTCTCCACATAGTACCTCCTGAATTCTCACTACTTAGCCAGTTTTGGGAAAGACTTATACATCAAGACTCTAATAGTGGCAAGTTCGACTTCTAAGAGGATTATTAGAGTTTGTTCAGGAGATAAATGCTTTCTTTCTTGCAGATTTCGTTAAGAAGATCCTTTATTGTGAAAGGTTTAATGATTGAATTTTTAAGGGACTTAAAGTGAGCTAGATAATTTTTAAAATTGCGTTATTCCTCTGATTTCCTTTACCCCTGTTTTATTTTTCAGTTTAAAATAAAATTACAATATTAAAATAATTCTGGCAATATATATAATTCGAAAAAAATGCATTTAAACTTTGTAAAGTAGTTAATTCTTGTTCTTTCCTAGAAAACAATAAAAATAAACTCTTATTGATCAAGAAACGCTAAATCCAATTCAACTGACCATGTAAATTGCTCCAGAGCCTTGTTATGGCGCTGACAGCTCTAAGGGTTCGTTGGAGTTGCTAAATCAAACTGGTTTCTATTGTATTGATTAAGCTGAAACATCGTCATTGGTCTGTGTAGGTCACAACACCCATTAACACACTTATAATATTATAGATTCTTTTGTTTTACCCAACAATAGCATTTAATATTGACATTGAACTGAAACGAGGCACTTGAAGTCCCTGTTGATCGTTGCGTCTGGGGAAAACCCCATTAACAGGGTACAAGTATTGTTTCCTTTTCTGCAAGCATTCGCAAACAGATAACATCTTCGCATTTCACCGTTTTCATTGAATCCCTTTGAGATGGAGATTTGACCTTTTGCCTTTTTAGATACATTTTAATTAGTGTTTCTACTCTAAATGCTGCTTATTATTTAAATTACATAATTTCATTCCTTAAAAACGAATTCCCAAAAAGTGCAAATTTAATATTACATGTTCAGATCATCTTGGTTTCTTTGTTTACCAAACTGTTGAACAAATTACTCACTGCATTTATATTTTGATGCTTCATGAGCGCAGTAAATCCCTAACAAATGTTTACTTCATTGTGAAATATAAATACTTTTTTAATGGCATTTATTTGAGGCTTATTTGATCACCATTAATCAGTTTATTGATTAAATTTGTACTATTAGATGGAAATTTATGTTAAATATATATAGCAATATAACCAAAAAGTTTGTTTGTCTAATGAAAATTAACACTAATAGTATGATAAGAGAAAGTGCTTTGAACAATCATGTTGAGAGGAGGGAAATAAAATCAAGAATCTGCACGTTCTCTGTTGGCAACTATGATTTTATTTGGTCATAGTTCTGCTCACTATATGCAGTATTTAAACAGATCCCTATCCATTTATACTTCAGATAGGTGCAATAGCAACAGACAATCCATTTTACAATATATTATCTTATATGACCTTGACGTGATCATTATTTACAACTTTCATGACAAGAGAACCATATAGAGATGTGAAAATAGTGAAGCTAGGTGCTCGGCGTTTATTGTCCAGGTGTAGAGTTTGAATATTGGTTATTCTCTTTCACTCGTCTTCCTGTAGCCCTTTGGATTTACTGAGGTTCATAATGAAACTCCTACACTATTTTTCTCTAATTTGATATCAGTGTACTTGTCTAAATACGTACACTTGGAAGAGGGTATAAGATTTATGTTGCTAAGGCATTTTAATCATGCCCGTATGACAAGATGAATTGATGGGTGAAAGAATTGTTAACTTAGTCAAATAAACTCACTTTCAAAATAGATCACTTTACAAGAGTATTGAAATACTTATTAAATATGCCTCTTTAATACCTTAATCAGCAGGAGGTTGAGAAATCTTAGCAATAATTAATTCGACTGTAAAACTCAAACGAAAATACTATTTAGACTAAATAACTTAATTAGAATGGTGCAGATTTTTCGAAGGAAAATTCGACAATACAAAACATATTTTTAAGGAATTGAGGAAGACCAACCACCTCATATTTTGCTATTTTTATTGTTTTTTTGACATTTAATGAAGCCGACTGGTTTTATTATAGACAAAACTTTGATGAAATTCATTTGCATGTGTCTTGCAATGGAGGCTTAACTAACGATATCCTGATGTGAGAGAAAATTAAGACGAAGTGGCAATTTTTACATTGATTATAGAACATTTCTCACACTGTCTCCACTTTAAAGAATATGGAACAATAATATTCCTCATAGGTCGCAGAGTGCCAATTTTTTAAATTTATTGTACGGCAGGACATTTTACAACGTTTCATCTTGGGGGAACATCGATACATATGAGAAGAGAAAGGCCACTTTTAAATAGAGTATGTTCACATTTAAGGGGCAGCATTTAGACAGAGAAAGTGAGAATCAGGAAATCAGGAGGAAACTACTTCATCTGAGCTTCAGAATTATCACGTTAACTGCTTTTTAAAGCTGAATTTCATTCACACGTATCTTTTCTTTCCGTCATGAACTTCGAAAGAAAATTTGAGTAACAAGCTTTCATGCGATTTCACAGCCGTTTCCTTTTCACACAAGTCTTTTTGCTTCTAACGACTGAATAAAGGAGTCTACCAGTTGGAAGGCTATCTTTGGATTTGCGATGATTGATCCGTCAGTGCCCTCTCACCTCCCCATTGTCAATTGTTTGACTTTACTAATTTGTCGGATTTCAGTTAAAGATGAAAAATTATAAAAACGTTTTTCAGATTTTAATATAATATTAAAAATGAAGTAAAATAACATGGAAATGCTGGAATTGCCATGGTTCAAAAGAATGACACATCTTTTTGAAAAGGTCAATCCAAAGTGTGCATCCTTAGGGAAGACGCGTACAATGAACGGCTCTAATAGTATTGAAAAGGGTGAAACGAAAGCATGTAATAAACTATTCTATATTCTTTTTTTGTTAATGCATACAGTAAAGACATGTTAAAAAACCTTTACTTGTACCATCTAACTCTTTTTGGATGTAAGAGGAGATAAATGAACCGAGATTGTATGGCTACCACTCACTCAATTAAATTAATAACCTCTGTATAGTGTGAACATGAATTCACCAAGAAACCCAGGGATCAAATAATTTTATTGTATTGTTTCGCTGTTTCCATGTCCAGATGACAATTCAAGGTTCAAACTTGCAATGCCTTGTGAAACAATGGTCCGCAATAAAAATTAAGTACAACATAGATATAGTCCATTGTTTCTATCCCTCCATGTTTAATTTTTTCATATCGATACTACATAATCTAGTGTAGCAAGTGAAGGGTTATCTTGTAAGGACCTTCAGTATCTCCGAGTAGCTAAAATTGTCTGTTAAAAGTGCACTCAAATAGAAAGGAATACTAAAAATAACTGAAAATCATGAATAAATTATACACAGCCAGACAACCTGACCAATTATTTAACTATCCATTGTATTCCCTCATTCAACTGATATACGTTTTTAAGCAAATTATCTGAGATAAATTTAAAATATTGTAATAGGAATGGTTAGAATGTGTCAGTGTACACATTTCCAGTTACGTTGTTACTGAGCTCACTGCTAATCAACGGAATTTACGTCCTTATTTAGTAATGAAGATTGTCGATTATTAGACATTTTATATTATCGAACATTTTATTAGCTACACTTCTGGTGTAGTGAGGCAATTGTTTTATATGAAAATACAACGAAAAATATGTACTGGAAACGTAGAAGGCATGGGAGAAGTCAGAAGGTAATTTATTAGTTTTCAACATACGTCATAATTGTTAATGTCGATCGATATTAGGAAGATGGAACCATAAAATCTATTAACAGGCTAAAGGCATCTAAAGAGAATAGGGTAGGAAATTAAATTGTTTTAATTTTCTTCAATGAAAATTAATTTTATATCTGAAAAGTCATTAACTAAAATGTCTTCAAGGTTTTCTCCAATTAAATAGATATGTTTATGTCCAAAATACGATCAGAAAGTAATAGGTAACGTCGTTTCTGTCTAATTGTAATGATTTGATTTGAATTCTTTTATCATGGAGAAATTTCGCTTAAAATTTAAAATAGACTTCTTCTATTTATAGGTAGAAGAAAATGTACATTCTTTTATTTCTGCGCTACATAACAATAAAAGTCAGCAGAAATATCCAGTTGAAGGGCCAAACAATAGATTAAATGAAAAATACAGTTCAGTCGTTCCAGATGCAGTTAGTCAAAAATTTTTCTGCCATTTATAAGACGAATAGAGCAGATAAGTTCAAAAAGCTTATTTGAATATTATAAATTATTTCTTATTTGAATTCACGCCTTAGGGGATAAACCTCTAATATCCAGATCAAATTCCTATTTATTTATTTATTTAAAAAATTAATTTAATTTAAAAATTTACGAAATTATACAAATGTGATCAAAATCTAGTTAGTAAATATTATTACTGGAATTTGTTAAACAATGGGCTGCCGGATTAATACGATGAGTAAAATATGCCTTTTAAATTGTATTTAAAAATTAATAATTATCTAGAGGAATTCGTTTGTAACAAAAAATCGATAATTGGTTTAAGACTCATGAATACATTTCTATAAACTTTATATGAAATCAACCGAGTTTTCTGGAATAGAAACAAAACAAAATCATGCCACATTCTGTGCATTTATATCAAGCTTATAATTTCAATTGATATACTCTTTCTAATGTCTAAAATTCTACCTGATACATAAAGAAATATATGTTAATTATAGTAAATATATAAACAAGAAATGGACACGTACGGAATGTGAGAGAAGGTAGTTTGTCTGCGGAAACTCATAACCAGATATTTTGCATTTATACTCACAAGCAAAGCTGATGAAAGCACTATAAATTGCAAAATCTGGTCTGTGCTATCCTTACAGAATATCCATCGATTACTTTATGGCAATAACAATCCACAATGACGAGGGATCATGGATACACTTGAAACCAAATTCTATTTTCAGTATCACACCACTAAAAACCAGGCTAACAGTAGGCCTCCATTGTCGACACGTGGCGAACGCATTTACCACCCAATAGGATCTCAGCTGGCTTATGGTTGGTTAATGCAGTTGCACATGATAAAATAGGGCGAGGTCGAATGGGTACTTTGTGTGCGTGATATTTGCATTTGTTTAAATAGCTTGAAAAGTAGGTGTCAAATTACAAGTTCTAAATAAATCAGAAGCGGTAATTGATTGACAATTATCAGACTGTCATACTTTAAGTCCACTTTAAGATACCGACTAATTGAAGATTGGTAAATTGAATGTGTCGAATAGGAAAACTGGCAAGTGGGGCAGAAAATCGATAGAATTGTGAACGTTATATCAAAGATGAATTGTGAGTTGACTGCTCCTCCATCGGAAAGTCTGCACTCAAATTAAGTACCAAAGGTTGCCATCTTGTGTCCGCGTCTCCCGCCAAATTAATTAGATCTGCTTGGTGAAATACGTCGTTGATGAAAAACCAGGATCTTATGTTTTTATGAAGTAGCTTTTAAGGTCAGTCTTTAGCTGAACTTACTACTCCAAGGTCTCAAACTGAGAAGATGCTAATGACAAAGTGTAATCAATCAAAACTCCAATTTCAGAGAAATCGTTTTTTTAAGGGACTAAAATCTTCTAATTTCGATTTCCTATATCATAAACAAAAATAAAATTGAAAGTTTTACATCTAATGAACCTGTCGTTATACTAATAATAGCCTCTGTTTTAGAGATCAATTCATACCGGAGATTCAAAACTATATTCAGCAATACCTCCTCTTGCCTAAACCACATATTTATCACGAACTTAACCTTATTATTTTTTATCATTTGAACATAATTATTAGAATTAGATTAACAAATAGTCCAGAGCTAACCCCAAATCTAATATTAAAACTTCGGGGTTATGATAGGTCCTTATAAAATTCCATAATGCTCATTGAGTCCAGATGGTTTTCAAAGGGTAGATTTTGGCTATATATATAGGTCGTCGCGATTTATCAAATTCCTAAAACTCCTGAAAAAGAACTTCACGAAATGTCCTCAATCATACTGAAAAGTTGTTATTAGTGATCAGTAGTTTTTCATCCATTTAGACTCATGATCATGTGTTGGGAAACTGTCATCAAAATTTTTGGTCGTTGTTGAGGCATTAATTAATTGATTTGTTGGTGGGCGACCAGTCTAGCCAATAAATGAACAAAGTGGTGGGGTTCTTATTCGATTATTTTTCGCTGGACTATGTAATTGAAAATTCATAGCTCCACATATATGGTGCGGATGACAAAAAATGTAAATTTCTAGAACAGTAAAACAAATGTCCATCAAATGCCATACATTCCTCGAGGAGAAAACTAAATTTAGAGATTGGCATTTTAAGGATATCCACTACTTAATAAGTTATATTAACAACATTTTTATAATTGACCAATGATTTGGTAGTTTTAAATGCATTTTAAATTAATTAACATGGGTTTTCACATAGGGTTTAATTAGTCGTTTCCAATTAGGATTGGGGAAACAATTTTATCCTATTGAAATTGATAACGTTATGAAGTGTCTCCAAATTCGATATTCTTTGAAATGGAGTTGAAGTCAGGGTGTAGCTTAAAACGCATCTGGATGGATGTGATCAATAGATTATTGAGGGAAACATTAGAACTCTATTTGTGGAAGCGTCTGTTTTAAAACTGACCAATTCTAAATGTACACTTTTATTTGAACTGTTTTGTGAAATGTAAGATTAGGAAAATAAAAGTGAATGCAAAACTTTGCTCCTGAAAGTCAACTTTTGTGCGCTTTCACTCATTCGTCTTAACGTGTAGGAGCAGCCATTAGTGAGTGAGAAGACCAAGAGTTAAATAGGACCACGGATTTACTGGATAGTTAGAAACGAATGAGAGGGGAGTGAATGAAGAAGTAGAAAGAGGAATTGGGAGGAAAGAGAAAGGCGCCAGTACTGAGGGAGGACAATCCGGCTTGTTAAGGACAGACGAAGTCTGACAGGTTTTGAGGCGCTGACTCTTTTATTCTGTGTGAATCATTGTGTGAGCAACCAATCAGAATCACCAGATGACGGGTATGGGTATGAATGAGACAGAGTCAGCGTGCGCAGGTATTGCAAAATCTTGATTTCGAGCCCGTAATCTTGAAGTTGCAGTTTCTTCTGTTCCCATTATTTAAAATTATGCACCTCTCTCACCTTAAATCATGCCTTTAATAACACCTAAATAAAACATAAAACATTACCAACCGTCTCGAATTTTGATTAACCCGTGCAGATATGTTAAGAGCTAACAGAATTTAATTTGTTAGCGATATGTATGCTCAGTAATAATGTTGAAAGACGTGTATCTACCTCTCCGACTTAATTTTATCTGTACTTGATGAATTTTCGAATAAACTATGAAGAACCGAAGCATATTCCACCAGAATTGTTAGTAAATAATCTAAAAAAGCTACAATATCAAATTCGTCATTAGAGTTAAATAAAAAATATTTTCAAATAAATAAATCATTGCTTCTTCTGCGGCTACAATAAAACGCACCCGACACTGTCAGAACGCAAGTAATACTGGAAATAATATTTTTTTCTCAATATGTACCTTTCCTAATCCTGGTAGTGCGCTTATTCCAAATGAAATGCCATATTTACGAATGATGAAATTAAAATTTTTCAGAAAATACATTTCAGCATCTAATATTGATAAACACGACTAAAATTAATACTTAAACTTTCGGACAGATGAGATTTTTTGTAAAAATGCAAGTGAATTGGAACATCAGTTTTTGAAAATTGAAATTGGACAATAGCGGACCAAAATGTTCCCATAAATGTCAAGCGGGGGTACTCATATTTAAATTTCACCTGCCCCATTCAATGTAGTATTGAAAGCTAGGCATCTCCCTGTTCAAGTATCTGATCAAATGGACTAAATAAATACCCTTTCTCCAAGCGTTTCCCGACGAAAATATCACAAAGAGCAAAATTTTCAAAGTTCACAAGTTAACTGATTTTTAATCCACTCGAATGGTGTGCCAATCCTATTCTCCTTTTCTTTTCCTCTTTTATCTTAAATACGTTAACGATTTCCCATACTCATCTCTGCCCTCACACCCATGCTCCCATAGACTGACTCTCCGATTAAAGTTGTAGTTGCTTCTTCGATTAAGGCATGTTCTCTCTTCTATTTGTGACGCTCAAAACGAAATATTACCCACAATTAGAGAAGATTTTAATTTGGTGATATTTATTCTGTTTTCGTTCAACCTTATCTCAACTGTTTTAATGTGTATTCTCATCTAAGGAGGTCGAAGGACCAGTTTAACCTAATATTCGCTTATTTATTAAATACTTCAACCATTTTCCTTCTAGTTTAAAATGAGAGGCTTAAAATATCAAGTCATTTAAATCAATATGAACGGGCGTTTTATTAGAATACGAAAACAAAAAAGATTCACAAAATGTGATTTGAGGGCCTTCATTTGATAGGAACGATGTGGAATCTAGAAGAAAAATGAAAATATTTATTTCGAACAAGATGAGCAGATAATAAATTGAAGTAATCAGGCTTACCCCAAGCTTTGGCCACTTTCAGGTTTAGTTAATACAAGGCGAAGGACATTTGAAGTTCCACCTTCCTTACGAATTATAGTTACTGGAATCGAATCCTATTAAATATACGAAAAATAATTGATTAGTTCATGAGAAATGAGATGGTTAATTAGACGAGGTGGCATAAAACTAAATTCGTGAAGGCTTTAGGAGAGACTTATTTAGACATAGTATACTTCATAAAAATTTTAATGTAGTGAAAACATTGCCACAGATTTTCAGAAGATTGGATATGCAGAATAACTATAACAAAACACGGTTAGAAGCACATTAACAAATTAGATTGTTCAGTCCATCTTAACCTCTTGAGTAAGAGTCACAACGATACCTATCGCCCAAAAAATTATGCAGATCTATTAAAGCAATTGTTAATAGTACATGACTTGGGTGAAGTAAGGTATCCCGGAGCCGCTCTTATGAGAGGCTTTCATTGTCGCGTCCCTCTTGTTGACCAGAATTAACCAGTACGGCAGTCATCCACATCCTTAGAGGTGCACCAGTGAGAACCGATCTTGTGACTTTGCCCTATCAACGCACACTCGTCACAAGAGTTGTTAAAGATTGGAGCCGTATTCTCTAAGTTAATAGAAATTAGGTATCTCAGTGATACACCCATCCGATTCGAAAGTAACAATAGCCTCTCAAAAAACCCGGATTCCTATTCTGAAAACGGATATTTTGATTTTTCTGCCACTAAATGTATAATTTGAGATAGATCAATGGTACCAAAATGATGATAAAGGAACTCACTTTAGGAGCTGTAGCCCTGACGACCCCCACAACTGCAGAAAGACCGGTAAAGTTGGAAGAAAGGAGAGAACCGAACCGAACAATCTGATCACCGACGCGAATACCCTGTAAGCGAAAAAAGAGAAAAATACGTCGTTTAATAATCAAATTTTAGTACTTCTTATCAGTTCATGTTGAAAGGAAATGTACTTTAATTCACACATATTTCAAGGAGGGTCATTTAACAAGTTATTTCAGTCATTTGAAACCAACCAATGGATTTAGAATCCGATGTTTACTGTTGGTGCATACAGTTGTAACGTTACTCAACAACATCTTCAGAATGTTTACAGCAACAAAAAACCTATTTTAACTAGATTTGGTCACAATAACATTGATCTGGCCTGTATCAGTTTTAAGACAAAATTAACATAAACATGATATCAACTTCAAAGCCCATCTAGAAACACTAATCTTGAATAAAGAGGTAGCATCATGGAGCCTCCCTCATGAGAAAATCAAATTCGGCGACCATTATTAGTTAGGCTTAACAAGTGCGGTTGGCCATTCCACCCACTGGACGTGCTTCGATGGGCATACGGACGAGCACATTAGTAGCTTCCAGATTTTGAAATCACTTGGGACCTCAACATAGAATCTCCGGACAAGAGTTCCGCTTGACAGTTTTTAACGATCTCTGAACTAATGTGAGCATTTACTTCTATAACAATCCACTACCACCTTTGCACATTAACAACCTTTCTCGAACTTCATGGCGTAATGATAACATTTGAATGCTGGAGACTGTTATTTTTCAATCATTCGACAAGCTATAATCAAGTGACTCGATGTAATAATAATTGTATTTACAGTTCTGACGAGGATAGCCTTCCACGATTGAATTCCTGAACTACAGAAGATGAAACAGAATTTATCCACGTTTACGTTTGCAACACTTGCAAGATATTCTCACTGTTTTAAAGGTTAATACTTTTCCCCTTTATAACTGAGAATTGTGGAATTCATATAAAGAGGGGAGGGAAGTACAGAGAACCACTAACAACCCACATTCATTCATTCCCAACCGCATACACAACAACATCAAACCAAACAACACACAGAACAGGCTTATTGATCAAGTCGAAAGAG
>CAADRB010000058.1:946471-1052956 GCA_900708905.1 Hymenolepis diminuta | reverse complement strand
AAAGATGAACAGGACGTCACGCTGCACAGTCCCCCTAAAGTGGAGGTGGCCTAGGGGACCTCCCCAAGAATTCGGAAGGGTTTCGTGTCCATCACACATTATCCCGATAACGCATACTATCGAGCCACGGGTGCACACGTGAGGTAACACCGCACAATCAACACCAACAGAAGCTGGACATTTTATATTGATGGCAGCAGTAGCATGTTACAGTGGTAGCAGTGGGGAAGTATAAATCAAGGGTGCTGACGTAGTACGCGTGCAAATACGATTGTCCCACTGAGAGGGGAATGGGGAGTGAAATACTGGGTTGGGATACACAGTACGAATTTCTGTCATTGGTGTTTCCTAAATCGATACTGTTCATTATTTTATTTTCAGATTATCATACTAGGCATCTCCGAAAACAGGTAGCTCACGATGATGGCGTAGTATATGCTGAAGGAACAATTATCTCATAGAAAGGAATCCTAGATTGGGCAATCTCTAGAAAACAGAGCGGAAAATTTCAATCTTTAGGTTTCAAAATTAGTCTCGTTTTCACATTACTCTTTTTTTTCATTAAAGTAGGTAGCGGTGAAAAAAAGTACAAAGTGATAACATGCTCGTCTGCAAAATCATAGATCATGAATCTCACTTATTGCACGGTCAACTGTAGTTACTGAAATGAGCAATGGGAAAATAACAGAATGTTCCCCCCTACCCAAGATGGGTGCTGGGAGTTGTAGTGACTGACTGGCTCTTTAACTTGCTCAATGACTGAATAACGACTTCGTTTCACTTCCCCTATGAAAAGAACCGTCGTATCTTGACAGTTGAAGTACATAGTGTGAGATCCACCTATGAAACCTGCCTAATGCATACATTTCGAATGGTACCGTTACTTCATTTTTGTGTGTTACATTTGTCAATAATCTTTGTGACTGATGGGTACAACTATACATACATACATATATATGTAGAGAGGGAGAGAAAACTCCGTGCGTACAACAGTTGGAACTTCAGTGGGGTCCACCTGCATATAGCTACTTATCATTTCTTGGATTGACTTTTTCGTCCTGGTCGAAGTTTTTTCCTCGGAGAAAAACCAAGGACCGTCTTATTCTTCCGGGTGCTTCAATTTCTTTAAGGGTCGTTTTGCAAGCATTAAATGACTCTCTTGAGTTGTTTTTGTTCACATAAAGTGACCTCGCCTAAGAATGTATAGTTTGTATCAGAGGTCTTGATGAACAACATTCCTCATTGCTCCCTCAAACACTTTAAGATCTTTGACAAGGTGTCGCGCATTGACTTCCCACGATTTTCATCGATCATGCCACGCCATGCACTCTTATCACAAACTCAAGTGTTCTGAATGAGTGAGCAAAGCGCTGGCAATGCTGTTCTCTCTTACGCTCGTGGCGACCAATTTACCTCCTTTCTTTTCATTCAGCAGCTCCTTTCTAACTTTGCAAACAAAAAATCTGGTGACTTTTAGAAATCTTGCAATTTCTAAATTCCTCCGTGTTTCGCTTTTATAGGCATTATTACAGTTACAGCGTATCTTTTCATTTCATTAGTTATAGTAGTATCTCCATGAGATCTTCTGATATAAAAAATACATCAATTACCGTCGGGTTAGTTTAAACTACAAAGATACAAGAGTCCTAAGATACCTTAGAGAGAGAGAGAGAGAGAGAGATAGGGAAATACATCCAAGAACCAAATATACGAACAAGGGATGTTTCTTTTTTAGGGACAACCACAAAAGAACAATAATTGGACAATCTAATGTCCGAACTTTATGAATTCTGCTTCACTTTGGAGAAATTTCATTGTGCCTTTTATCAAGAGTATCATCTATTATCGCGAAGAGCATCTTATCGTAGGAATAATACGATCCTGCATTTCTGATTTTATTCATTCAACCTAGTTTGAAATCAGTCAGTATTCATTACAGCACAGCTAAACGAGTAAGCTCCTGAATGACTCACTGCAAGATCTGAGGGTGATCCGGGAGTGACCTGATCGACATTAAGGAAGGCTTTCGGTGGAAGTTCATCTGGAGTCCCTGTATCCATTGGTTCGGCAGTAGACGTCTGTTTTGCTAGGAGACGCGAAGAAACGTCTTCTAGTTTAGCCATCAACTCCTTGTAGTCTGTATTGAGGCCTATACGTACAATGGAGGTAAAATAAAGCAAAAGAAACACTCAACCAATAGTCAATGCCAATGCAAGTTTGTTTTTCAATCATATCATAAAGGTTATACATAATGAAATCTTATTAATAATCCATATCCATAAAGCCTGCTTTGATGGTCGCTTGTATAGCAGAGCAAAGCACTGAAATCACTTACACAGAAGACGTCTTGAGATAATATCTTATAATAGCACGCAAATAAAGGCAGTACTTTCATATGAAAATGAATTTCGAAGCTTCTAGTAATTTAGACAGCCAACTAAGTTCTTAAAATCGTAGCATACGAAGGTGATAGAATCCCAAAGAACTGAATAAATTAAATGAATATTTTAAACTGTTGAATAGCAAAAATAATGCAACAATATTTCGTGCTTCATTAAAGGACGAAAATGCACAAAAGTCGGCAACGTGAACGGAGACACAATTTAATAAAGAAAATCGATAAAGAATTCATAACGCTAAAGAGGCCAATTCGAAGTCAGAAAACGGATAGACCTAATCATGAACGAAATACACAGAAAAATCAACATCGCATTTCATAGGCAAGAACAATTAAGAACTCGAATTTACGCGTTGTCGTATTCATGAAATGAATAAACAAATTGAATTATTGAAGAGACTTCTAATGCATATCTCTTTTTCAGAAAAGAAATGCAAAATTTCAGTTTTCTCAGACTAATGTAGAAATTATGTGAATTTAAATTAGAGAAGATACTCCAGAAAAAAAATTTTTCGATATCACGGTAAAGCAAAATTAAAATGAGAAAAAGGAGAATTTTAGCTGTTTCTTTTTTCTTGATTCACGACAATTCCACGGTCAGACAGTTAGCTGCACGAAAAATTCACCATCCCACTACAGATGATGTAGCGCAACAACTCAAGGTGCAGTCCGATATTGCTTTTGTTATTCAAGATTATTAGAAAACCCGTGTGTAAAAAGAATTTTTCCAATGTAAGCGATAAAGAACCAACAACACAGTGATTTATTTTGAGTATATACGTTCCATAAAGACGTAAATGCTTTACCGATTTTCTTACAGACGTGTCCGAGGTTATATCAACGTCGATCAGTACTCAGTTCTAAAGGCTAACGGAGAGAGAGTTTGCGTGAACGAAAGTTTCTTCACCTTCCTTCCTGCTCGAAATTTGATTGAATAAAATTAGAGTATCCCGAGCTACTCTTAAGAGAAACTTGCATTCGACCAACCGCTTCTGCTGACCAGAATTAAACAATGCAATTAGACATCTGTAGCAATGGATGCGCAGAGATGATGATTGATATCGTGGTCCCTGACTTGGCAGACATGCGCGTTAACGAAGATAAAAAATACTGTTCCAATGTAATTCTGTGAGTTTATTTCATCATACTAGTTTCTTCGCAAAATATGCAAAATGTATTAAATGCAAGTCTCAGCTTTTGTCCACTAATAGCTATGTAATATCCAAAAATGGCACCACCATCCAATGTTTTGAAATGGGTAACCTCAAATGTACGCCTTCTTCCACTATCAGACAATTGTAAACTGGTTTTGCTCTTGAGAACCAATATCTCCATCTCTCATCCAGAAGCCTTTATAGTTTAGCTTTAACTGAACGAAACGCATCCTAATGATCAAGTCATAAAAGCCTCATAAACAACGTGGTGCCAATCGCAACTTGATTTATGCAGAAATTGTCGATTTTAGGACCAAGATCTCTAAATTTTACAACCCACTCTCTTTGTTCAGTAAAATTAATGTTGAAAGCTATATATCTATAATTCTAAATTGTACTTTTGACACGACCCCTTAATTTAATGGACTATAATACAGTTCCTAGTACGCTTCATCATGAACTTCTCACTTTTGCGAAGCTTTGTGGCATCGCTTATCTCACCTTTCTATCTATGAGCAGCTAATTAAAATACGTTAATATTAACATTTCCTGTAAATGTTCATTACAGAGAAACAAATAGTTCAGGCTTCCCTCGAAGACGACCGAGACAATAACGTATCATTCAATTTATATTTAAAGCTAAATTTAAACGACATAAGTCCGAAACCCATCGGCAAACAGAATAATCAGGCAAATATTAATCTGTAGCGAATCAAGTTTCCCATATAAACCAAGTTTTTAACTTTGATATGACGTTGAAAAATCGATGTCTTATCGATGATTGAAGTCTTTTAATCAATTACAAAGTAAACCTACATATGATTTTGTTGCGTGCCATTCGTACAGCAACTAAATCGATATCATTTCGTGGAAAGCCCTCAGGGTCTATAAGAGGTCCGTGCATTCCCACGTTCTTGTTCTGTACAAAAGAAAAGAAATAAAACAAACATTGAAGATTAAATTTGGACGTTTATGGTAGCAACATTTTTATATTCCATGTGATTTAGAAAGTTCCATCCAATTAAAATTAGAAATTAATTAAAAGACCAAGTGTATCATAAAATTATTCAAAATATAACATTTTTTAAAAATTGTAACATACAATGATCCTTAAAATAAAACAGACTTATTTAAAATTCAAGTTAAAAGAACTTACGCTCTTCAGAATTTCAGTGTATGCGTCTATTTCAGCCTCAATAGCTTTGCGCCTCTTCTCCAGCTCCTGAAACTCCTGCACCACTGCTGAATTTCCCATCATTCTCAAAGGGTCTTCTTAGTTCTTCAGAACTACCTAATGATATATTTTAACTCAAGTAATAGGTTGCAAGTGACGTTAATGGTAACAAAATATCCCATTATCTCACTCATAAAGCTAATAGCAATTATACAGTACTAAGAAAACACGAATGAGTTATTAAAATACATGTATTTATACGCAATAGATATACGATAAAGAAGTATAGGTTGCATTAGAGTTCAATGCTTACAAATTGGGACAAATGTGTGCAAGGGATGTGAGACCATTACAGACTACATCTTTTTCCGGAATTCCATTTAAGGGCTCCAATTGGCCAGCTACTGTTGTTAGAGGGATGAGACAACTCAGCAGACCATCCAGTAATGTAGAAGTTACATCCTCCATTGGAACTGGGCCCTAGAAAGAAAAGTTGAAATATCACCCTACTTATACCTATTAAGTAGATAATATTTTAACGTTTCAATGTACTCGATACTGGCTTAGCTGTTGGGCAGTGTTGGCAAATGAATTCGAGAGGATTTGGAAATGAGCCGCGATATCGATAAGGTTGTACTTGGTAGTCTCTGTGCGGGCCAACTGAGCTTCAGCGCGTTTCAATTCGGCGGCGCGTTTTGCTTCAGCCGCCGCTGTCTTTTCTGGGACAGCTTCCATGGCTTTGACCATTCTTTTCGCTCGAAGTTTCCACTGTTGTCGATCACGTTCGGGCAGCGTGGCCCATAGAGCCTAAAATAAAAGGATTTCATTTATCTTTTAGCAAGCATAGCGATTGTGATATTATCTGTAGGATTACTATGACCTATCGAATGTAAGAAGCTACTTCCTGATGCAAGGACGAAAAATTGGTTTCTAGGCAAGGACGATATATATAATTTAGTCTAGATTATAAATGGTTTTGCAAGTGTTATTTGTCAAATAAAATGAAAATATTAAATAAAGAAGCATAATATACCACCGGAAGGATAACCTATAATATTTGTAAACTCTAACATCTTAATGTAGGCGGGGGAACATGCACGCAGGATGAATATTTTCAAAAAAGATTTAATTGAAACACTACAGCAAAGTTTATTTTTACCTACCACAATACCGCTATGAGGCTACGAAATAGGATGAACACTACTAAACAATAATCTAAACTCCTGTAGTTCAAGATGTCTGCTGTCTACTATTAAACGACTTGAAACTGGTCTGTAAAATTCAAAATAGTGTGAGCCCATGTCCTTAAAAAATCGGCATGAAATCATCATGGCCTAGCATTTTCAACTATTTCAAAATAAGCTCGTAAGGGTAAAGACTCTAGCTCAAGAAAAATAGATATTCAGGATCGAAGTCTTCCCTTTCGATTCCTATCTTTAAAAATAATGTTTTATCTAAGGGAATCGATAAAAAATTCAGGAAACATGTCAAGGAGATAATATAAATATGTGAAAATATTAATTATTTTCCCTTGAAGAATTTACGATTTATTTTATATTTTCTTCTCGTTATTATTGAAATATTGATTAATACTTAGTATTTTTATGAATTAGTGTGAATAGCGATCTATCGTACATAGTGTTTAACTGTTATAATAACGAGAACGTGTTTTCTTCTTTCGGCTAGGATATCACTATTGTAGATCTTAAAAAAATATAGTGCAATTAGTCTGTAAGCCCAAATATTACTATTACAAATAAACGGGATAACAAATACCACTTATAAGGTTGATATCAAAGTGATAAAGCACACTGACAACTGATAGGAGGGAAATCACGCAAGGTTATTCCCCACTTTGGACAGCATTAATCAATTGATGCACCCTTATAAATGCCATACTGATGTTATCTGATATGACATCATACTTCAATAATCGTTAACTCACCTGCCACTTTCGATTAAGAGATTTTTGGTCCTGTTTTCCATCCTCATCATTATTCATACTGTACTTTTTCCTCATGGCAACCGTGAATAAAGTGTAGCCATTGAGTCGACGATACGATTTCAATTTCTAAAAAAATTCAGAAGAGGAAATTAAACAATCCGTGGCACAACTATAAAACATTAGCAGTAATATTAATATGAATATACCTCAAAATCCAAATCGTCAACACCATCACCCCCACTCTTCATTTTCAAGGAAGGCGGAATATTCGATGTAGTGGGAGCTTGTTCACTCTCCAGATTTGGAAAAAGAACGTTGTTTGGGGGAAAGGGTTCTTTAAAAAGCGAAAAAAAGTTTTATTGGTAAAGAGTTTCGTTATTTGGGGGAATAGATATCAAAGAACTTACCTTCTAAAGACAGACTAAATGGCGGGGCTGATGCGTCCATTGGTAGAATGTAATATCTCCTTGGCTCTGGGAGGGACTAAAATTAAGAAATTCAAGACATAAACTCTCCATCCGTTTGCGAAATCTGAAAGACAGGGTTTCCCTTGACTAAATGTTTTTAGTCTGATTAAGTATGGAATGCATCTAGACGGAGTAACTTTCATTCCCTTCGAAAGAAAGTGTTATCCAGTGCTCAAATAGGGCTCATTGTAATCTCTCTTTCACCTGTCTTAATTAGTGCAACCAATATTTTATTACCGATGGGTTTCGAACTTATCAATAAACTGCCTCCTGCCTAGGGCAATTTGCTACACGAAACCAACATTCAAACCAGTTTATGTAGGGTTTATAAAACATCAATTGAAAATTGGAAACACTTCTCCTTACTGTCGTACAGATAGAACGAAAAAGTACACTGCCTATTTTTGTAAAGTAAGATTCTTCCATACCGTAATAATCCTAGGAAGTTTAGTTTCTGCATGCTGATCTACTCGCCTACTAGATATAGCTAGGTTAAAGTCGACTAAGACAGGACTGCGGGTACTCCAAGGCATTTTAGTAACTAAATAAAGGGGTTACATAGAGATACAAGTTGTCTTTATGTTGTTGGTATTTATAGATCAAAGCACCGCCCGACCGAAAACAGTTTTTGTTCGAAATAACTGTCAAGCTGCCAGAAGCGATGTGCGCCCGTATATTAATAAGAATGGGAGACCTAGACAAGCCATGAGAATTGATTATGCCAAGATGAAATAACTTCGCAGATTTGAGCTTTCTTTTGTCGGCATTCCCATCACCTAACTAATTTACAGTTAACTAAAAAGGTGCTCAGGACCAGAGCTCGAGTTATCGCCAATAGGACAGAAGATATTGCCATGATGACTAATCTGCCAATACACTGAAATTCAGCTATATTCACAAATTAAATATGACTTCATTCTTTAAAAATAAATGGCGAAGTGATCGGATTTCCCTTCTTCCTTTTTATAGACTCGGATCTGAACAGGCCACTGGAAACAAGATCTGATTCACAGGGTCTAGCCATCATGAGTGATAGGCCCAGCTCTCACTGACACCTGACGTATAAAGAACTTAGGCTATAATAGAAGTTCAAACTTCTGAAAAATGAACTTTAAATACAGTAGTATCACTTTTTACCCAAATATTTGCATTTGAAACAATAGATTTGTCAAATGAATAAATAAATATTCTATTCTTCTATCAGTTTATATTGATAAGAGTGAATTCTGAATCACATCAGCTAAAGCTGTTATGATCTTTTTTAATGTTTTAAGATTCATCTACGTAATCTCCAGAATGCTGGAATCCAAGCTCTAAAACAACATTATTTACTCTATTACTTAAATCTGAGGATTCAAGAAGAGATAACTGCCAGAAAGATAAGCATTGTGGATAATTTCAAATCTCTTTCAATAATTACACGTTTATTAAATAACAATTTGATCAAATAGCTGGGAAATCTGCTTCCAAGGCAATTTCTTACTCTTGAATCGATATAATGAAACAGAACTCTCAATCAAATTTAGCCAAATCACAAGTAAACGGAGAGCTAAAGAGAAATATTGTTGATTGTAAGACTCATATTTTAACTATTGTCCTTAAGAAAAAACATTTAACGGATATGTTTCTCCTAAATATACAATTTGTATAGGCTAAAGCTTTTACGAGTGAGCAACTTACTGCATCCATTTCAGGGATCTTAAAAGTTCCGCTTTGACCCTCATCCCTTCGAGAAGGACGCGAAGAAGTTATCGAGCCAGTAGGAGACATCATACCCCTGGCTTTCCCTCTAGCGCGTCCACCCATTCCCGCAGTAGCCTTCATACCCATCCCCTCCCCTTTGAAAGGGGGGAAGTGAGATATAGACGTCGTCATGGCGGCACTATTTGAAGGCGAAAAAATTCCACAACCTACAACGGCTCCAGGAAACGGTTCAGTGGCGAAAGGCTGAATTGGATTTGCAGGCGATTCGGGCTGTTCTGACTGGATTTGACGGAGACGACCGTCTTCCCAGACTAGGGGACGAGGTTTGACCTGACCTATCCCGTAGCTTCGTCGATAGATGGGAATCTTGCCGCCACTACCACCTCCACGTAGAGATGTTGCTGGCTGAAGTAAGGGCAAATTTGCATCTAGTGACGTGGATGGGTCCGGATCGACGGGAGGGTTAAAGTCACTCTGAAAGGAGTTTATCCTCATTTACATGAAGTACAGAAATGTCTTAATGTGAACTAATAATAAATAGAAGTGTAAGATAGCAAAACTGAAGTGACCAAATCATATGAAAATTTTTACGTATTCAAGGGAGAATCTGACAAAATACCGAACTCCACTTTGAACAATCTATTTTCAAAATAACATTTCAATCATGTGATTTTGAAATATCAAGTATATATCCTTTGTCACTATTTGTTATAACACACTCACCATCACGCTGAATCTATAGGTTAGACGTAACAGGCTAGAATTGGTAATATTTAAGGATGGTAGGATTCACTGTAGGAACAAAAGATTCAGTAAAATTGGTGAGGTTAGGTAACTTATTGAATTCAAATGCACAATTAAATGTTGATGCGGAAGACTGTTATTTTTCCTCCTTTATATGGCCGCATTTATACATCTAGAATAATACTTGTCGCTATGATTAAAAATACACAAGTGACATTTGTTTTCATTTAAATTTTCATCGATCCTATTAAAATCTATTTTACCTTGAAATATATAGAGGAACGTGTTAGCGTAGCATCTAGTTTTTATTGGCGGTATGTCTCATATAAATAGTTCATTAATAGCAGAGATAGATTGAAACATTATTTTTTAGCCCACTACGAATCAGTAAATCGTCCACTTCTGACCTATTTATCTATCTTTTATACCATCGTATTTATGATTTCTTTACTTCCTTAAATTCCTAATATTACATAGCTTATTATAAAAATTGTTGTATAAGAATGCCTTAATATTTTGCATCTCTGTAAATATATGAATTATTTGCCCAATGCCCCTCATATTTAACATTAACTGACTATTTTCTTTTGATCAGACAAGTTGATATCTAAGAAGTGTCTATTTTCAAGGCAAATAACCTGCTAGGTACCTTAAAGAAATGCTCCTTCTCATTTCCGATCAGAATGTGAATAGCACATACATTACAAAATTAATATTCATTAACAATAGCTCTCTAGTTATCTGGCTCTCTACGACCTTGGGGTTTGTTGAAAAAAAACTCTTTTCGAATAGGAAATATAATAATTCAATAACATACATGGCTCGAAGGGATAGTTGGAAGGATAACGCTCAAGGGGAATAAATGATCAGTATTTAGAGGATAAAAGGGAAGGATATTGTGTAACTCTTCACAGTAACCTTAATTCTACTTAATACAGAAAGGTCTTCTCCCCCACTCCTCGGTCTTGACAAATATTATACAGAGCATAGGAAATAATTTATATAATAATAATAGGTCGTATCGGTGAAATGAATTGACAAAAGGGTGCATAGTTGAAATTATGAGAAACCTGAAGGAAGAAGTTGACGAAACTTCATGCAACTTCGTGCATTTGGTGTCCATATTGTTTGGTATGATTTCATGACTGTTTCATTCTGTAGAAGCTTTTCCTGTTTCTCTCAATTTCGTGTTTAATAGAGTATCCGTGACTATGTAATGGTCATGAACATGATGCAAATAACCAGAATTGTGTTTTCATAATGATTTCTTATTTTCAACCGTGGTGAATCAAACATGAAACTTGTAACAACGTTAAGTCTACCAGGGCAACATTAATCGAATAGATAGAATAAGTCAAGCCACTCATGTCGCCATATCAATTCGGAGGTGGCAGAGAAGACACTCCAATTTATGAATAAGTAAATTAGATCTATGTACAAAACATTCTTCGTTCTACGTCAGTTATGCATCTGTTTAGGCATCTATGTGCAGGCACCCAAACAAACAGCGGGACCACCTGTGGACACTGTAGTGGAGATCTTATCGCTAGTCAATTATTTCTAATCGCCAGGTTTTGACAGACATCTGCTGGCTATAGCAAAACCATTTAAGTCAACAAAATAGTATTTCGAGTAGTAATTAGTATTGCGGCGTTAAGAAGTTACACCACTATATTACAATAAAATATTCATAATGATTAAATTATTGAAAATTTAGATACAACGTGTTTAGTACAAATTTTACATGCCATTTTTATATATACCAATATCCTAAATGTGTTAAAGTCGTTTTAGCAAGTTCAAAATTAGAATAATCTTGCGCAGCATGGCTTTTTTCTAAGGTAAAACTTTTCGGTACTGTTGTAATGCTTGGAACCCAAGTTTCTGCTGCTGTGATCTTCTTAGGTTATAGCTGACTGGGAAGGATATAACTAACGTTTGAATGTTGCCCATTGTCTAGGTTGACTATTTAGATATCTGAGGAAGCATGCTAATAGACATTGATTAGACTGATAAATCTCGATGAGAACATCTGGGATGCTACTTGATTATCACTTGACGGTGTTTGGGCTATTTTGAAGGCGTCTTAGCATGGTATTTATAGTTGACGTCTCTCATTAGACTATCAAAATCAGTGAATCTTAGATAAAATGCCTTTCCTACAGGATTTTGGAAGAACATATAAATTATTTTCTGGTGAAAACCAACTCAAAATATTTTATAATTTCTGTGAAATTTTTGGACCAAATCGGAGTTTCTTGCAATTAAAGAATTTTAAAAAAAGCTTAAATAAAACGCCCAGTTATTAAATTTTAATAACTAAAAAGTCATGATAGAAGAAAGCACATAAATTAATGCAAACGAATTAATCTAACTGATAATTTTCTTCAAACTAGTATAAAAATAAAAACTAAATACAGATAAAGACACAATATAATTAGACAAAAGTAAACAGTTTTTAATATTATATACTATCTTGTTTGATTGTACTAAATAATTTTATTTTGAGGTTGAACCTGTATTGGTGGCCTTGGCGCGGATACATATTCCAATGAATTACGAGAAAAATAATATAAATCTGGTTATTCTTGGTCATGTCGGCTCTGGTAAGTCGGCATTAGCCGGCCATCTGATCTCTAAATATGGTACATTTAACAAGGACTGTATTGAGATGTTTGAGAAGGAATTTTCAAGTGTAAGATTTTTTTACATAATTGAGTAAATACATAGATAGAAGCATCGTCTTCTAAGTATACCTGGGTGTTGGAAAAACTTAAAACTGAACGTGAAACTAGTAATTCTACTGATCTGTCTCTCTGGAACTTCAGATCTCCCAGACACACTGTCACAATCATCGATGCCCCTGGACATAATTGCTTTATCAAGAATATGGTTACTGGAATTAGCCAAGCCGATTGCGCAATTCTTATTGATTCAGCCGGCCGTGAAGAGTTTAAAGCGAATGTGAGCCAACAATATGCTGACTTCGCCTTCACTCTGGGAATTAAGCATCTAATTTTCGTTGTCAACAAGATAGACACGATCAACTACGACGAAAAACGTTTCCGAGATTACTCCAATGAAATGAGACTCCATGTCAGCAAAGTCGGTTACAATCTCAATAATGCTAACTTTATTCCAATCTCTGGATTGAACGGTGACAATATACTCAAACTTAGTCCTCGTACGCCATGGTATAAGGGTCCAACTCTGCTGCAGAGTCTTGATACCGTACCACCTTCAACTAATCCAATCGAAATGCCCCTTCGTTTTTCAATTGAGGTAAGACCCCAGTGCTTCCAGCCTAACTTTATGCCTTTTCAGAACGTAATGATCATTGAAGGTATGGGTATTATGACATTGGGCAAAATTGAGACTGGTATTATGAAAACTGATATGGATGTAACTTTTGCGCCTTCGGGAATTACCTCTAAAGTATTAATGATAAAGAACGACACCGATACAATCACTGAGGCTAAGGCTGGTGATAAAATCAGTTTTCTAGTTAGGGAGATACCAGCTAGTGATATTGCCGTCAGTAATATTGTTGGAGATTCAAACAATAGCCCTCCGAAACCAGCTCTTGATTTTACTGTCCTGATCTGCATTCTTGATTATCCAGATGAAATTGGTGTTGGTTTTACTTTTTCTCTGAATTGCAATAACGCTCGTGCTCCGTGTAAGTTTATTGAGCTACTGGAAAAGATCGATCCGCGAACTGGCCAGGTTATTGGACGAAATCCCTCGAAGATCAAGTCGGGTGATGCAGCAATCGTCAAAATGGTTCCTCTCAACCCTATATGCGTTGAAGTCTACTCACAATATCCCTATCTTGGTCGAATTTTCATTCCAAATGGTGAATCTAATGCCATATTTGGTGTAATCAAATCTGTAACATTCAAAGAAAAGAAACCTAAAACTTCCTTCTCCGAGAGACTCAGGAAACGCTTTTCAAACAGATAAATATATAAGAGTTTAATTTATATTTCTCTAAATCCATGTTTGCTTTCCCGAAATTTTATTGGTTTTTTATATGAATATTTAAAATTAAAGTTTTCTTTTGAATTATTTAATTTTTACCCGCAACACTTAAAACTGAATGCATAATAATAATTTTTTAAGGCATGGGTTTTGCAGACTTGCTGAATAGCGTCAGCGTTAGTGCAAATGCTTCTTAAGCTGGTGACCTCAGGAAAAAATCATGTTATCTGACCTGAGAATCTATGTAAATTATTGCATTGCATTTGCCTCCCATAGTAAAGTGAGTATTGGTTTTTTTAGAAATTTGCTAATACAAACAAAACTAATGGCAGGAAAGATTTGCTCTTTTTTCCTTTTAGGAACAAATTAACTAACGCTGAACGATGGAATTTTACTTTAGGACTTGCACACACTAGGAAGATTGAAGATATGATCGATGAGACTATTCACATTAAATCGTTTCTTTAAAATCGCAGTCATTATAAGCTCAAACCTCTCTGTATAAAAAAGTAATCAAGTTAAATAATAAGGAAGCTTTAGAGAACATCTGCTCGTGATATTATTCTATTAATAAGCAATTTCACATGGAAATCAAATAAAAGAGGATCACTTAATGAGCTTTATTCTCAGGTTTTAAAGCATTATAGATAATGCCGGCCTACTGTTATTGTATATCACAAAAAGCAGCTTTATCATGAGGACATGAGCAACTAATCAATAGGTCAATAGACTCTGAACATTGCGGACATTAACTCCCTCATTAATCTAAGGAAAAATTCTAAAATGGGGACATTGGGACGTGAAGCAGGAACATGTATCTATTTAGCGAGAAGTGTAGAACTAAGTGGATCCAGACCAGGAATGAAGTAAGACCCTTTTAATCTCACGACTTCTGCCTTCAGCTTCTACGCGATAACTATTTACTGTTCCTCGTGTTTAGACGCATTTACCTTATTAAAAATCATAAATATCTTGTTTTGTCATGGTTGATACCAATAACACTTTGGACCATTACAAATTCTCCAAACCAATTTTATCCATATGGCATTTTTTAAGCATTTGTTTGTGAATATATTAGAATAAATCGGCTTTACAGTTAGACGATATTATCAATTTATAGATAACTACGCCATCTTTACAAAAATGTACGCGGATGACGTAGCGATCAAGTTGGAGGTCTCGAGGTCGATACTCGTGATGCGGATAAGCCATCTCGCAAATTAATTTTAGTCGAGAGGAACAAAATACGAGTTTTTACTAAAAGCAGCTCTAGAGAACCGTCTCTCTGCCAAATCTGAGTGTTATTTACGCCTCTCCTAATGGGCTTGGGAAGTTTATTTCAAGAGTTAGGGCTTGTCCATAGACTCCAATTAATTTACGTTGTTGATTTCCATTAGGAAGAAAAAACAATATAATTCCGTGAGATGAAGAAAGTAGTATTGTGAAGATTATTACTGTAGAAAATATAACAATCATCACGTTTTATACGCGGTAAGGTATTTATAGGAGCAACTTACATGATTAAAAGTATAATTTTATTAATAATAGAATGAAGTATTAAATCATCATACCCTATCATGTACATGAATATACCTTTTAGGATATTTAACGTAGCTATGACTAAATTTTTATAAGGGCAGATCGCAAAAATAGTTGCCCCTATATGAGTAAAAAGTGTGTAGAAGAACAAAAAGAGTGTTAGAAGGTAGGATCTAACTTTTTGGCTTCTGAGATTCGAAGCAACCTATTTTAAAGGAGGGATCCAGGGGAGGAGTTATCAGAAATAGAAAAATATAAAGTTGTTTTAGCTTCTGCGTACACAACTGGCAATGTCAGAGTGATCGCCGTGTAAGTAGAGGTTAAGACACATTGGATGTACACCAAGTCAGGAAGGGTAATAAAACTAAGCAACATGAAGACTGACATCAGAGTGGCACGGAGGTCAGGATGCAGTGGACATTTAGGTTTAGGTCATCGCAAATTGGGATAACTGAACATGAGAGTGTAGCTTATGATATTGGCGAAAAAGATCATCACTAAATGTTAAAAAACTGCATGATTTATCTACCTTTTGCCTCGTCATTATTTTCTTCCTACTAAGAAATTTAAAAAGATAAGAATTTTGGTAAAGTTTTCATAACAACAAAGTGACTGGATTCCCCTGACTGATTTAATTAGTGTTGGCATGAAGGAAAAAAGTGGCTTATCAGAACCCCTGTAATCTTTCAAACAAGAAAAGAAAGGCATCTAAAAACAAACAGTTTGACAAAACTTCTGCAAATTCTTCAAAACATGATGTGAGAAAATTTTCCGTCAACAAGAAGTTCCCCAGAAACGGTCGTAAATCTCAAAGACGAAGGAATAAGTTCAATTCAACAGGTTAAGGACAATGGAGTCAACAAATGCATATACTTGAATCCGTAAATCAATGGCCATGATGTCAACATGCAGCTAAATACGGCCCCAAATGTCTCCTTGATCACGCACAGAATGTGACGGAAAATCGAAAGTCCACCATTAAGACTCCATTCAAGATCCAAATGCAAAGTCTGCTATGGAGACTGCCAAATCTGGAATGGATCGAAGAACTTAAGTTATCGGATCTATCAATCAATGAAATATGTGACTGACCGACATCAAAACCAAATTCAACTTCATTTCAAATCAAGATTATTCCAAGAAAGCACTCCAGCCAAAAGTGTGTGCAACTGAGAAAAAATCAACTTAATGTCATAAATAAGCATTCAGATAAACCCAAGATCGGAAAATATGGATACGACAAAAATCAGTACCATCAAAAATTGAGCGAACACCTCAAGATCTAGGAATGGAACTAAATTGCAGAGGCTAGAGGTCAGCGATTTCTCGATGTCAATTCCAGTACTACCTCAAATGAGAAAGGCAGTAGGTAGCCAACCCGATTATTTTCGATGCATCCGGTCAACTATACTAAGAGAGCGCTCGGTGGACTTGTAAATTCATCGCTCATGTACGGAATTATCGATTGATGAATTGGGTATGTAAAACCACCAGCGAAGAAATCATCGCCGCCAACATTGGTCAACCAGTCAGCCAATCGTTTATCCCTTATCCAATCGTATATAAGAACATTTATGTTCTATCAAGTTGTAACAGAAGTTCTCTCCAATTTCTGAGCTGTGTTTAGGTCACGATTACTTCAATTTAGCTCTTAATGTTGTATGTTTATCTATGCTAATTCGTAAAATATTATTTCTTCTTTCATATTGTATGATAATTATTGTCATTAATAACTATTTCTAGCCCTAATGTACACTCCGAATAAAGAGCAAATCAGACATATGTTACTGTTTGAATTTCATTAAGGAAACACGGCAAACTCAGCAGCAAAAGCACTCATGGAAATGATGTTGTGAATGAAAAGACCTGCAGAAGGTGGTTTTCTGCATACGGTTTCAAAAAGGATGACTTCAGCCTGAAAGACCATCCGGGAGCAGGATGCTCAAGAAAACTCAACTCTGGTCTATTTCAAGTTGCCATTGATGAAAATCCAATTTGCACTACTAGAGAACTGACCAAAACCTTTCACGTAAGCCGCCATATGACCATATATAGGGAAATGAAAAGACTTGGCTGGGGAAGTCTCAAAGGCTGGGAAATGGCCCCCCTCCTCTCCATTTCTGACACGAGTTGTCAGAAATCAACAAGCAACAGCGTATGACCTGTTGTGTTTCATTGCGTTCTCGTGAACTTCAGATACCTTTTTTAGACAGAATCATAACTGGCAATGGGAAGTGGATCTATTACAACAATGTCAAGCGCAAAAGACGGTGGCTAAGTCGTGATTCAAAACCAATTCCACAGCCGAGACCATTTTGCGTGTATGCTGGGATTTGAGGCGAATTATTTATTATGAACTAATGGGCGACAATCAAACAATAACATCTGAAGTTTACTGTTAGCAGCTAACTCGTTTAAGAGCAGTTAACGGCAGGAAAACAGGCTTCTTTGATCAATCGAAAAGGAGTAATTCTGCACCATCACAACGCCAGACCCCACACTTCAAGAACAACCAAAAATCCCGTTGAAGAATTTGTCTGGGAAGTCATGCATCACCCACCATATTCTCTCCAGCCTGCTCCAATCGATTTTCATCTTTTCAGGAGCTTACCGAATCACTTAATGGGTCTTCAAAGGCTTACTTCAAGAGTAGAGGTGGGAATGAAAAAGCTAGTTCCTTTTTTGAGTCCGAACTGGCCAAATTCTATGACGAAGGAATGAGAAAGCTTATGGCAAGATGGGAAGATGTAATTAATAAAAATAGTGACAATGTTAAACACTAAATAAATGTATTTTTGACAAAATTTTCACTTTAATTCAAATTTTAAAATGGACAGAACTTCTGTTACAACCTGATAAATAGTAAACCGTTGCTTGAGCAACAAGTTTTTCCCTCATTACTCCTGGGGTCTGAGTAGTCTGTAGCATGAAAAGGGAAAACCGAGCAAATTATTAAAAAACAACCACTGGAATAAGAATAATTGACTACAAAAAGTTGTTTTATTGTTATCTAGTTTTTCAGGATCGCGTTCTATATTTTAATTTAAATATGTCAGTACAGAACATTTATTCGTAAATCATGTGTGATCTTTGGATCAAAAATGGCCACAAAAACTCATTATGACAGCATCCCCTCCCCTTTAGGAGAATAAGAGATTATTTACATAATTCGTGCATATTTAACTTGATGTTCATTTCCCTGCAACATGGGCAGAGAACGAACTAGTGCATGGCTAGTGAGAAGGTTATTGTAGATTGCTGCATAAAAGGAAATAATATTTTCCCCGAAAATAAGTCCTATTTATTAGGTCATTTATTTTCCACCCATTTATGCCCGTTTATTCGAACGAATTTTATTTTCTTTGCTGTTGTAAATCGACCTATCAATACTAAAACGGAATCTAAGTATCCGTTAGAGTATCGAACAGAGAAGACCAGATCATAATATGTTTGGCTACGCAGTCATCAAATCACGCGAATACGAAACGTCAAATCTGTTTAATTTTGGGAAACATCTTCAAACAGATGAATTTCTCAACACCGATGAAGGATCCTGAAGATTACGCAAGAAACATACCCATGTTTCAGCATAAGCCTCTTATAGGTGAAGCCTTTGCAACACGGTATGCTCGATGCCGTGATATTTATGAAAACAGCATTTCAGATCTCCCCAAGCCATCTGAATTGTAAATTTAGCAGAAGCTACCACGACCTATATTTGGCTTTTCATTAGTTAGATGGACAGGATCCATCCACTGAAGAAAAGATTATTAGTAAGTTAGGTTCGGCCTTCGGTGACAACAGTTCTCTCTTCAACAGACTCTATAAGTGCTTCAAAGTGGCCATATGAGAAGATAAAGATGTGCACCATTATGTGGGTATCGATAATCGGCTTTTCACTTGCTTCCAATTCGGTCCTCTCAGACAAGAACAAATAAGATACTTCATTTTCGTCATTGGTCTCTGATCTCTTTGCTCCGCTGAGATTCGACTCAGACTTCCGCCCCTCTTAGACAGGGAACCTAATGCCAAGGTTCACGATCTTGTCGTTGAGTATATCAAGTTCAGAAGTTCCTTCGTGGAGTCGAACCGCCTCTGATGATGCTGTGCGACTCTAAAGATCGATGCGATACAAGGTTACATTCCAGAATAAGACGACTTACACGGAGTGCTGCGTTGCAGATCGAAATATCAACCTCATGGGCCTAGACTAGATCGATGATCTCATCCAGTTCCCAGACGAAAACGAAATCTACCGCACACCTATACTCGAACCAACGAATGAGGCCGAATCTCGTGAGAGGAGGCAACCAGTGTCTACTCGTTGCAGAATCCCTACTCAGTTTTCGAAACTAGATTCCCACAGGACTCTGTTCTGGCTTACCATTTCCAGATTCATTAAAAATGCGACATACCTTATGGTGATAAATTCACATTTTACTCTTGCTGATAACAAGCAAATCAGTCATCTTTATCCTCAATGAACTCTTTTTAACCTGTGGTGTACCAGAAACCGCCGTTACGGATACAAGTACACGGTTTGACTCTACATTTTGCCAAATTTTACTCCGATCGATTGATTAATCACCTAAGGATATCTGCCCTGGCCCCGTCAGGACGTTGCACCCCCGAGGCAGTAGAGATTATGATTTGAGGACAGCGTGTGAAAGGTTGTGCGAAACTCGCAGATAGTGTGAACACTTGGGTTCGTAATTACAAACAACTTAGACCAGGAAGGTTTGATTTGTTGAATGCTGATAAATATCAATTTTTTAATAGTCTCGATGTCATCAATTTGTTTTGTTCTATGCCTTAAGCCTGTGATCACTTGATGTAGTGCAATAACGCGAAAAAAAGCGATCAAGATATTATGCCTCATGTACTACCAGAATTCAATAGCTTTCCTCGCGTCTCCCGATCGATCTCGCGATAAAGACGAACGGGTGATCAAATCTTTGAACGGGTCGTGTAGTTCATACTGCAATAAGTTTCACGATTTCCAATCGATTATGTCTCATCTTTTTACATGTAAAAAATAATATTTCCTCAGAGTACGTCTTATAAGATTTTTTGCTTTCCATCTTTTAATTCCCGCTTCTTATAATTCCCTTTTATTCGAACGAATTTATTTACAAAACGGTTGTATGTAGATGATAATGTAAATCGTCCTACCATTACGAAGACGAAATCTAAGAGCCGGTTAGGGTGTCCCATAGAGAAGAGCAAATCATAACAGAGAGTTTGGATGAAAATGAATAGATACTTTTATAGACGTGATATTATTGCTTTTAAAGTAGCTAAATTCCCATTGTAAGGCTTCCTCAGAAGTTAGACTAAATTAGGTTAGATAAACTTTTATAGAAATAATGCTCTTCCTAAGGCTAATGGTAACAACAGCTTTTAACGAGTGAGAAGACTAATAGCTGAAGTGGACAAACGTATGTTGGACAATAAGGAATGAATGAGAGGGGAAAGATTAAAAAGTTTAAGAAGGAATTGGAAGGGAGGAAGAAGGCGTCAGTAGCGAGGGTGGACAATCCGAATTGAGGTGACAGTCAAGGAAAGTAGCCTTTGAGGTGTCAACTAGTTTTATTCCGTATGACTCATCGTGTGATTGCAGGATGAGCAACCAATCGGAAGTCGCCAACTGGCGATTGGATCTGAGTATGTGTAGCATACTTAGAGAAACAATACGAACCTATGAGTCAGAGTTCGCAGGTATTACACTGTATTTTCACTATTAAGAATATACTTTATTTCTTGTGTTTGGCGGTACAATATTAATTATAACTATACGAATAGGAGGTCGTAAGCCCTATTTACCGGTGTCAGTATTATTGCCCTGTGGAATAACGTTGTGAAAAAAATTGTCTAATATAGATTAAGTAAAAATTTATATAAATGGAAAGAGAGGTTTTAAAGATGGCATTTGATGGAAGAAAAAACAACCATATTTCTTAATAAAATCGCCTTTCCAGAAAATAACATTGACCTACTCATCGTCGTTTAGGTTTCGCAAATATCGCCTAATTATCATTGAAACTTGGTAGGCGTTATAATATAAATGAGTTCATTTTAAGAACTTTCAATTCTTCACTACAATTTACATAGCTGAATCTAATTAGGGTTCCTTCTAATATCAATTTACGATAATATATCGTTACAAATCGTGAGAATACCAGAGCATATCACGGGTTGAAATACCAGAAAACTACAGTCTCTTTAAAGCTTATAAAGAAAAATATGCTGACAAAGTTAGGACATTAGTTTCAATATTATTCGATTAAGAAATTGTAATCGTGATGGTAATATTCATAAATATTATTTACATTTATGTGTACTGTTACAAACTGACTTACTAAGTACCCGAAACAAAGTTTTTGGGTATGTTATCAGTAAAAACGAGAACATTTGAACTTATGTAGCTGAATATTTGGTATTAAAAGCTGACAGATCTCAGATAACCTAAAATTACCTTTACGTAGCTGTTCATACCTCTTCCCACCAAATCATGAAAATAATTGTATTCAGATCAAGAGAAAATGTGTTATCTGAAATCGATTTTCAAGCACATTCCATTTTTGGGGAAAGGCAGTTTGAGTTACCACAAGTTTGTATTGGTTAAAAGATTTGTAACCGTCACCTAAATGAAAAGTGAAATGAATAGCGGCAGTTTGTTTATGATCGATTCTATTCTCTAAGTTTCCGACAATATGGAGAAGAAATTGAGCACATAGCAGGAATCCATGGCATTTGCTAATGCCGGAAAAATAAATGTAGTAATATTATTATCATTTAATTTTTTTAATGGTGACTGATTTCATTCATATAAATGGAGCAGAAATGTAATTCTAATGACGGAGTAGATGATTAAGTGAAGGGAAAATATTTGAGCATAAGAAAGCAGAAATAGGGAATGATCAAATTTGATATCAATAACATTGCTATCTCGAAATTGAATCGAAAACTTTGCAATTTTCAACAAACAGCTTTTGCTGAAGTTATTATTCCATTTATCTTGCAAAAATCGATCCTGTAAAGGCTTAATTAATAATGAATAAGTTTGGCTAATTGTTTATTTTGTGTCAAATAAATGTACCCTTATATTCATTCCCAATAAGGTTTGGGAAAATGATCAATTCAAGCATTTTTATATTCAGTTATAAAATAACCAAATCTATTTAACTACTTTCTCTCATTTACTTTGGACATTTTTAAATATTCACTTGAATAATCGTCTTTTATTAGGCTTCGTTTGAACAAGAGTTCAAGCGGTCACCAGGCCTATTCACTAGGTGGCGTGGTGTATGTGGTGGCAGGTGTTGCCGTTGTAGTTGTTTTCCTCTTCAATTAGCAGTTTCATCGTGGATTTTATATCAGTTTGTTTTGTTTTTATGTCAGATGATTATCGTTGATCTTAAGGAATCTTGGTGAGTGAATGTGATGAGAGTGTACCCCTTATTGAATGCGTGATTTTTGATTAGTCTTTCTGATTTCTATTACTACACTTATTGATGTTCCTCTCTCTTTTAGATGATCAGGTTATCAAGGCAAATCACATTTGGGTTATTATACATCAAGGTAGACTCTTCGTAGGTGGTACTAGTCTGGACCATTGATTTCGCTTATGGCGTCATTTTGTTCAACAATGTTTTCATTAGCTGAAACCGTCAAACAAACTGATTGTTGAGACCTTCCAGGGTAATTGATGACAACATGGTCCGTGTTCCTGACCAATGATTACATTTTCGAATATTCTGACTTTTAATAATTACACATTAATGTAAACAACCTTCTTTTAGGCAAAGATGGGTTTTCATTGCCGATGGATAATCCCGATTCGATGTAATGGTAAGTGATGATATTCTGGTCCGTGTTTCTGACCAATGATTGCAAATTAACCAGCTGATCTATTTCAAATTACCCAAGTTAATCAAGTTATTCCCTATTTTAGGTTACTATCAACAACTGATGTGGTATTTTCTGGTAATTGTCTAATAAATTCAGCTTCGTCGTTTGCGAGTTCTAAACTTATTGTCCGTTCATTAATTCTTAATTTTAAGTTGGGAGGGTGTCTTAAAGTTTAGATAATGTACTACTTATAACGTATGTTTCTCTGTTAGTATCTGGTGGCTATTTAGAGTAATCGGTGTTTGGTCGGATGGCTAGTAATTGTAATACTTAATAGCTTATCTGAAAAGTTTCGAGTGATCGGATTGCGTTTCTTATTCGTCAAACTTACCTATGAGGGTTCGCAGGTGCACAATTGATCAGTGTCTCCATTTGGATTCTGTCAGGGCGATCATTTTTAACTCCTGCGTTTGGTAGAGAGTGGTTAGCGAACAGGTTATGTCGAATTGGTCAGGTGGGCGGTAGGTTGGGTCCGTGGAAGGGAAACGCTCTCCCATCATTCGCTGCCTGCGACTTGTCTTTCTATCAAGCTCTTCGATGATTTCTTCCCCTCCTCAACATGAAATATCACCGGGAATGCAATACTGAATCTAGGATGGACGTCTTCTCCGTTCTTTTCGGCACAAGTACGGTTAGGTTTATAGAAGCTTATTGGGATCTTTGCCGCCGTTCTCCTGATTACGGATATGCTGAGAGATGACAAAGCAGGGATTTCCCAACCGGGATGTCTGTCTTTATTTTTTGTCTAATGGCAACTTACTAGTATTGTTTTAATTTGTATTCATTGATATACTTCTGTTTGCCGAGTATAAAAGTGTCCAATTAGAATACTAAGCCCTCATTTAATCAAATGATTGTATTGTACTTGGTAAACATTGTGGGTTGACTTACCTTAATAATCGGAAGCATGAACGGGATCATCTTTTCGAACAAAATTTCCTATTTAAAGCTGCAAAGCTAGCAAGATCTTCCTATTAACTCAGGTGAATGCTCTTTAGTGTACCTTGTAACATATTGGGACCTGCTTACGAGACGTCTGATCTCGATCACATAGTATTATATTGCGTTGATTACAACTGATCAGGTAGACAATCGCACTCCGAACCTCAGTGATAGATGTATTCTGTTGCCCTCAGGCTTCTGTATTTGGATTTAATGGGGTTGGCAATTTAGCCGTGGTTGGACATGTAACTATCCCAGATTTTAGAGTTAGTAATGGGAATAAATAAATATTCTTAAAAAAAGTAGATGAAAACTTGGTCCTAATGGTAATACACTCAGATTCGAGAACATAGCGGAGGATTCCCATCAATCGCAACGGATATAATAGTTTTAATAAACTTGTCATTCTATTCCCTCGTGTTTTTTCACACTTAAGTGCAGAAATCTTGGTACTGTGGGTATATAAATTGGTTCCATTATGTTCGGTGAAAAGTTTTAGAATTGAATTGAATATATTAGGGTGGCATGAACAACGTTCACGGGCATTATTACTCGTCCACTGGAACATCGATTATTGGGTTTCTGCACCTTTATCTGTATATTCAATCTCCCCATTACTAAAATTATTGACTAACCACGTACCCAGTCAGTTCCCGAATCCCAATCTGTATGTGAGTAATGGTAATTTTCAAATGAAAGGGAAGAAGGTTGTCACTAAGCTGTAATATATCTAACTTCTTCCTCCGGGTCTGGACGGCTAGCTCTAATCAAAGCGATCACTGGGGGGTGTAAGATCCATCTCAGCTTTCCCTCTCTCATATATGAAATCACCAAAACAAAATTTGGATTTATAGAGTTGTGACGGGTTATTTTGAAAAATTTTTCACACCACAAATTTTATTACTTGCATATTTTCGTTGATAGCAATTTCCCCACAGCGCGAAATAGCTTTCAACTGAATTGCTCTATGCTAAAGGATATTAAATTCATTTCATTTGTAGTAAATTCCTTGTGCTTGAAGTGGCGACTTTATGATCGGGGCAGTTTAAACCTTGGTAGGAAATCATATACAAACTGGTAGAGTCCTCTATATGTCCTCTTAGTTTTACTGAGTTCCAGTGATTAATGATGAGACCAGGTAATTTACGTTCCAGAGATACGATTTAAGAGTGTTTTAATCTGTTCTTCTAACGTACCGTAACCGATTCTTAGATTCCCTAAAACATTGCACTAGTTACAAATACGACTCGACAACACCAAAATATAAAACGACCCAAACCACTATATCAGAGTAAGGCGCACGTCTGCGTATCTGTAGGTAGATTTATATTATGCGCCATTAACAATCGCAATGTAAATAAATTCGTTCGAATAAAAGGAACTAAAAAGTTGAAAATAAGGAATCTTACAAGTAAGAATTATTTCGTGAAAAATATTATTTTCTTATTCATAACAAAAAGAGTGATACAAACTCTAAAAACAACCTTCAATTTATTGAAGAAGTGTGGTAATTCCTATACAGTTACAATTGCGATTGATACCGCTTCGTCCCGTAGTGACTGCACATTATGATTTATGCACATTCATTATATCTATTGCCTTCCCTAGCCGTCAGTTACTCTTCAATGAACGAAGAACTCCATATCTGTTAACCGCCTTACCATACCTCATTTCTCCTGTCTACTGCAACCCATGTTATCCTCACTCAATACTGACGCCTTCCACCTCCAATTTCCATTCCTACTCCTTCCTTTCCCTAATTTATTTTCAGTTATCCAATGGAAATCCGTCTAACCCAACCATTGGTCTTCTCATCCTTGTACTTCGTTGGCCTTAGAATTATCATTAGGTCCATGAAGGAATTCCTAAGCTAAAAATTAGTTCAGTTATCGTCCCTACCAAAGATATATGTTAAAAAGAGAGGTATAAACTATTAAAATGCCATTTAATGTAGTGAATGAATTTTGAATCTTGAAGATTTTGGCTCATATTTAATTCCAATTCCGACTAATGGCGCTTTGTCCTCAAGACCATCTTGGCTTGAGCTATTTGAGAGCATCTTGGTCAGTTTTGATTTAGCGTTGCCTGCCTACCTATCTGCCCATCTGCCTGTCTGTGTGACTGACTGACTAGGTGACTGCCTGTCGGTCATTGTATATGAAGTGCCATTAATGTATCCCTGTGCTTGTACCCCGGATAATACACACCTTCTGTCAGTACCATTATTGCATTCTTGCGGATTATCCTATTCAATACATTCTTATACAATTCACTGAACTTCTATTGGCAAGGCTTTAGCTGCTATACGTCAATGTACTACAATTGCCACTGGAATCAGTTCATCGTCAAACATCCCAATGTACAAAATTTGGCGACTTTAAAACATAATAATATCTAGTATTTACAACTAATTCAATGCAACTTAACTCAGGCCGAGATCTTTTGAATATTTAACAAACTAAATAAAACCCTCAAGTCATAGATAATAGAGACCTCCACTTCTGTGTATACAGACCCGTTCCTCTTAAAATAACCAATTAATGCGAACAACAGATATTTCTAACTCATGTTTGAATATATCATACCTTTCATTACTATCCACTGACGGACTATGGGTTATGGGAATGTTCAGCGACGCATAAATGCTATTTAAGTGAGGATCAGATTAATGAGTTTTGCAAGGTACTCGAAGATGCCATACTCTTTCATATGTTCGTGGTGGAACAGCGTCGTTATAAATTAATGAACGAATAACCCTTTAATTTTCTGAAATTTGAGCTTTACTCTTATGTCTCTGCTCTACTAAAAAAGGAAAATATTCGCTTGTCTTCTCCGGTATCACTCAGTCTTATGTCCGTTTGTTTATACAACATCGGACTGTTCAGATAAGCAGATACACAGTGAAGGATGAATCACTACACGTTTCCGAAATTTTACCACTAAGCCCTGATACCTAACTTACCTCGTCCTCACAGCGGGGCTTAATCATGCAGTGACCTCAAGTTCTCGTAGAGAACCAAGTTGTTTATTTTAATTAGATGAATAAGCTAATAGATGGACCACGAATGAGCGTTGCTTAACCCTGCAGCGACCTCAATTTTCCATTTCCATCTGTTTATTCTACCTCTACCCTTTTTCCTCAAAAATATATAAAAACCCATTTTATACAGGCACGGTAACAACCAAAACAGTTACTAGCTCCTTCTCTTATTCTACTTCTCCCCTTCTCTTCCCCTACTCTCTCGATTCTTTATCGTGGTTTGCTCAATAAAACTTTGGTCTAAATAATTCTTGTGTTCTACTTTTAGAATTCTCAGTTGCTGTTCCTAACTGTCAGCTCTAGTAGCTACTTCTACAAACTGGTGACCTGACGTGATCTATCTTTATAGTGGTTTATGCAGCCACGATTACACCTACAATAGCCACAGGTATATAGTTTTGGGCAAAGAGTTGGGAGATATGATTTTTGCGATTCACTATCCATCTCAGAAGAATATGAGCTGTTGTTGCTTCAAAGATCCACTGAAGTGACTCACATTGAATTTAATGCCAACGTTGAGGATAACATTCTGCTATATATGACGGTTAAACCTCCCTTAACTTTGTATAATGTACAGTTATTAGAATTTTAGCCCAAAATTGAGAGAAAACACAATGTAAGTTTACTTTGCAAAAGTGCATTTTTCGGAAATGTCTGTCTCGTTGTTGAAGTATTCAAGACCTGTTCTGCTAACTGTCACGGAAAAAAGCAATGCTTTAGCACTATTGACGGGGTCGTTATTTCTCAGAAGTAATTATCAACAAGGACTTCCCGCGCTTAATTGTCGATTGTCCTATAAAACGCAAGGATGATTGAAACGCCATATATCAGAATGTTATCCTCAAAGTTGGCATTAAATCCAATGCGAGTCTCTTCAACGGATATTTGAAGTTTTGAAGAGTGACATCCAGTTTAGAGGGTTGCCGAAAGATAGGCTTAACGAAAATACCAAAATGGCCATTAATTATTCTTCAACCTGAACTGAATAGAGTAACAAGTGAAAATCACGAACACCATGGGTCCATCACCTCACACACTAATTCCATTATCATGGCCTTAAAATTGTGCATTCTCTTGTCGGAATATTATCATCTATATTAGTCTTAAACGAATTATGATCTAAAAATATTTTTCTTTTCATACACACATTGACTCTTTTGTAATTGAACGACGACTGAAACTGAAAATGATTCTTAGTAAAATATTACTAAAATTTTCCTTATTAGGTTTTCTCATATTAGTGAATGGTGTTTTTATCAACCTGTTAGAAGAAATAATAATTATTTTCCCTCGCTCCCAATATTTCTTCTATGAATAAAAATGTAATTTCTTTCTTTATTTCCCCACCGATAAAGGACACTTGATAATTATTCCTATTTGTTTAAGCCGATACCGATTGAGAGTGAGTTTCGTTAATACACTCGTGTTGACTATAACGTGCCTTCTTATCTGCCGTGGGTTATTGGCTTCTGTGTTAAGTTGTTATATTACCGAGTTTTTTAGATTGTTGGCCCTGCTAGATTACTATCCGAACTCCTAGTTGGTTACGTTATAGCACAACCCAAACTCTTTTCTAATTGCACAGTAATCTAATTGGACTTTAAAACTTGTTAATAGAAAATCAGTAAATTATATTTAATATTTTACAGTTAAATCTTAGCAACTGGTTTCTGTACCGTCCATTAATCCCCCATTTTACTATTTGTTAACCCCAAATATTACACCTTTAAGTAAAATAAACACCTTATATACTGAATAGATCGTAGCTCATCCAGCGTTTATTATCCCCCTTCGCAGGGTAAAAAGGTTTTACAACTTTCACCACGAAGAAGCATCCAAACACGAAGGAAGTGAAATTTCGTTATGGGAGGGAATGTTCACTTTCAAGGGACAGTAGAAGTGGCAGTCGGGGAATCAGGAGAACCCTAATGCATCTGAGCTCCTGAATTATCAGATCAACTGCTATTTCAGGTTGAAATTCATCCAGACTTTTCCTTGCTTTTCGTAAATTTGCTCTTCGTAAGGAAAATCTGGTGAACTGCTTTCATATGATTTCATAGCCATCTTCTTATCACAAAACTCTAGTAGCACACATCTATCAGTTAGCATATCGTCTTAGGATTTGTGGTGGTTGATGCACCAGTGTTTTTTCATCTTGATTTCATTTGCCAAGAGCCGATGAAACCAAAAATCCACATATATAATTTCCTTTTACAAACCTTTCAATTGCGGTTGATGTTCAGTAGTATGATAAATAGTTTTCTTAGTGGACTGTTAGCCACAGTGGTTACTGCTGATTTATCTCTCATTCGAGAGGCTCCAAGACGCTGCACTTTTACTGAGGATGTGGGTTGGAAAACGCTTCCTTCTGCGAAATTTGGAACTGAAATAATATCTTTCTGATTGTAGAAGTACGTTCCCTTAAGTATCCGACAAACATCTTATAAAGAGAAATGACAAATAGCACTGATGAATACTGATCGGTGACTAAGATTGAGTTCCTCATCAAAGCCCAAAATAAGGAAGATCATTAGTTTTATATATTAGGGAATATCTCTAAACATAACTTGATCTGGCTCCTCCAGTGCTGCTTCAGGCTACTACACTTCCAACAATTATTAACTTTCATACAGTGGTCTAACGTTTTTTTATTGAGCAAAAATATGTTTGATTGAACAGTGACCTGAATGGAAATGAAAATCGGTCTTCAGTTTAGATTAATACTAAATGTACTTTAACAAAAAAAAATGTCCTTATGAGTTTTTTTGTCACTTGAAGGTTGACAGTAGAAACTTGTTGGTATGGCTTGCATTATTTATATAAAAATTAGTTGAGTTTTGTAATAACCTAAAAGGACTGGGAAAATTGATACCTATTTAATTTGTTATGCATATACTCCCAGATCCTTTTGAATTTGATGTCGAATAAAGCTCGAAAATATTCGTGCAAATTAAGGGGTGTTTCAAATAGAACAGATTGATACACAGTCAGTCAAAGGAATGGCAAACAATACTGATTAACACTGATCGATGTCGTAAATTGAGTTTCTCATCAAAGCGACTCTTGAACACTTTATCTTTGCCCAAAACGATGACTCATGCATTAATTGCCATTTTCCTTGCATATTCTTCCACAGTGTATAGTGACTTTAGGGGTTATGTAGGCTTATTGGTAGTTGCTTATCGATTTAATCCAGTTTTCAACCTCCTTCATTTCGCTTTGTGTTTAATTCACCCCTGGCCCGTTCACTGTTTATCGATTTTCCTCCATTATCTAACACCTGTTTGTTAATCCTGATTTCAGTTTTCTAGTGAGGATGAAGATACCTCCTCGTAGGTTTCTTCCAACATCAAGATTCTCTCACCGTCGCTATCTCCATCCTATCTTATCGCAGTAGAGTTATTTTTCGTTGTCCTACTTTGACCATTTCTAAACTGGAGCCTAACGTGCAATAGGTTAATAGACGTAGATTAAGAGAGTTAATAATCTATTAATTTTGAGTTATCCCTTTTGACCACAACTTCCATATTTTGGTGAGATTGAAAGTATTGGTCGACCTTTTTACCCTATTTGGATAATCCGATAAAACTTCTTCAGAACTGCTAAGTCATTTATATAAATCTTGACTGTTAATGTGACATACTTATAGCTTCATTTGATTCAGACCCAATATATGTTGCATGGGGAAGGTTTAAGTGCTCTACCTCCTGGGAATGTTATCGACTTTACAAAGACTGTTTAGTCCAGGCAAAGCTGTCCAAGGCAGTGTGTGCCCCCATACTAATACGAATAATGGGCAAATTGGCGACCACCTAGTTGATGTGAGTTGCTCGTGGACGCTGTTCCTGTTCCTCTCTAGGTTTTACTACTCAAATATTTTGAACTAAAGGGGTTGTCATGGTTCTTAAGTTTTCTAATTGTCTAAAATTCCGAGTGTTTTCGTCTAAATGTTATCAGATGTCGGGAGTATTTGAGACAATGTAATTGGATGGGATGAATTTGTTTTCGATTCCTGATAATAGATCAGTTTTTGGATCCATATATATCCAAAAGTGGGTGCATAAATTAGCAATAAAGAGATAAAAGCCAGCATAAACGATTTATTTGTAGGTATGCCAAAATGTAGCACATGTCGTTAGTCAATATATTTGTTGTTTTCAGTCTAAATACGTAGAAAAACATGAATACAAATGCACTTCGTTTAATAATCAGTCAAACCAGAATATCTATGTAGAATATATGTAGATATATGAACAGCCTATCCTAAAGTATTTTGTCAAAGAATATAAAGTAGGCCTAAGCTACTTTAGGAATATGACCATATTAATCTAGATACCCCACCCCCTCAGAATTTATGGTCTTTTTTATGGCTAATAGGAAACAATAGCCTCTAACGAGTGAGAAGACAAAAAGTTGGGTTGGAAAATTGTGAAGGAAGGAATTGAGGGAGGAATTGAGGGGAAAGAGGAGACGTCAGTGCTGAGTGAGGGCAATACAGATTGTCAGAATTGCCCTTGTTCATTGACAGTTAACGTTAAGGCAGGGGTCAGTAGGAGTGCGATACATAAAAAGACTGAATATGCCTACAAATACTTGTCTCAAAAAAATAATTAACATAGATTATTAAAGTCCACTTTTTCAAAGATGCAAATTGAATAATTATATACAATGCAGTCAATGTTACAGTAATTAGGATACAGGAGAGTGAATTTTCAAGACCTCAGTTCTGAAAGGTAGGCACTTCTCTTTAGTTTACCCTTCTTATTTTACTGAAATTTACTAAATGGGAAATGGCACTAGAGATCATTTTTTATAAATACTTTTTAACACATCAGTTCTCGCTCATTTGATTGTTGAGGAAGTTTACAACTGGATCTGCATGAAATTATAACGTATTTTCAAAGTTTTTTCATTGGAGAAACTTGTTAACAATAAAAAAATAGTAGGCTTGAGGTATTTCGACTATATTAGCTTGCTATTTATTGTAAAGAATTGCAGTCACTCAATTAGCTGAAAATTTGATAACATTAATAATGGAAGCGAGTTAATTTTGAAGTGGAACATGGAGATCCCCTCTATAACTCTCGTTTAAAGGAAATAAAAGCGAAGCGTTATATCTTTAATCGGGGATAAATAGTTAACATTTGACTAGATATTGATTATTGATCGTTCAAAAGCAGTAAGATAATTTTCAAATAGGAAAATAAAAGGCATAAGTAACCAGGTAAACAAGCCGTATACCTCAACCTATTAAGTATATCATTGGATGCAAACATATGAGAAATTTCCGCACATTTTCGTCAGTTTTATGACCTAATTAATTTTTACGTACTATGCTTTCCATAGACATTTAGGTGTGTTCAAAAGTAGGTCAAATGTAAAAGTTACTTGTTTCAGAGGCATGCATGATAACAAAGCCAAAACAGGTCAAAGTGTCTGAATAATTTTAGAATCCCGTTCTGACCAGAAAAAATGAGAATATTCCTAAGTTGAAAATAGTCAATTGTCCAACTGTTCTACCCCTCAACTCTGACATGCTATGGAATGGTCTGTGGATTAGGTATCATCAGTGAATATTGATATACTTAAAAAATTATAGAGTTAAAATTCTAGTTGAGAACTAAAACATGAATATGGTATCCTTACTTCATGGAAGAATAAAATTAGTTTTATTGGAAAAGGATGAACTAATCAAACGTGCCAAACATCCCAATTTTTTCTTTAATTCAAATAAAATTATGAAAAGTTAAGTTGAAACGAATCGGTTTGTAGAAACTTGAGTTCCTGTTTTCCTAAATATCAGAGTTGTGTATCCAGTTATCCAACTAGTATAATATTATCCGCACTATTGTAATGCTAAAAGCCTCGTTTCTGCAGCTGCTATCTATGTGCCCAATTGATACTTCTAGCTAGGCCCGGATAGAGGATATGACAAACCACCCTACAAATTAAACGGAGATCACATGTGAATGGAAGTTGTCTTAATATTATTGATGGTTGAGGATTAAAATATCTATGATAGTTTTTAACAAATTAACTGTCAAGATGTCAGGAGCGCCTTGCACAAGAATATTGATAAGGTTAATAGGAGACTTAGAAACCTCGAATAGAAATTCTCATCTCGAGAACAAGCATAAACTCTGCTGCTCTGAGCTTTATTTAAGACATCCAATCAAATAGTGTATTAATTTCAGTTATACTCATTTAACCAGATCAGGCGTTTGAACTAAATGCATTCATTTTTTTACGTAAGATTTCGTTAAATAATTAGCTAATATACACTGCTATACAAAGTACTGAATGCCTGATATAAAAGTATCAGGTATATATCACACAAGATTTTCCTATTTATAATAATATAACAATGAATTATTCTCAGGACCATTTGGGATAGCGTTTTCCAGCACCCATCTTGCGTAAAAGGGTGGCGCCGTTGAAACTCTCTGGTGAAAAACTCGACTACTGTCAGCCCCCGTATTAGACAGACTTAACCAGTGTGGTCCGCTTTCTGGGTGTGCAGCGATAAGCATTGAACCCTTATTCTCTGATTTCGTAGACAAGTACGTTCAGCACTGCACCACCAGCACTCATTTATACTACATTTTATATCCAACCTCTTCAATGTTTAGCACTTAACTGTTGGCTAAAGTGGAATATTTTCCCTTCAAACATTCTAACATGCTTTTCTAACAATGACTTTATAACTAGACGTCATTGGCAAATTAATAAAAAACGATATGGATGCTAAAATCGTAAAGACAATACGATAAAAGGCAAAACAAAGGACCAGATTTTGTCCCAATGGCCGAATCCGAGTACGATGAGAGATTATAAACTGAAATTATCTTAAGTTGTTGACCATTCCTCTAGTTGGGGATATAATATAAATTGGTATCGGTTTAATCATTTGTTAATTTTAAAAACAAAGTAAAGAAATTACACAAAATCTCAAACGTCTATATTTTCAATATGAAGAAGTTAATTCATGTTACTTCTTTCATTTAAACTCTTCTTTTTATACAAATCTGCTGCATAAAGAAAATAATGTCTTCCCCAAAAATAATTCTCTGTTTTCCATTTTTTAAATACTGCTTACTTTTGATTCCAATCGATACAAAAAGGTGGTTTTCGATATGGTGGTTTTGACCATTTTATATTGTAGTGTTGTCCGGTTGAATTTGTAACTAGTGCATTCTTAGGAACTCTAAGGGTCGGTTACGGCACATCACAGAGAAGAAATTTTTAAGGCCTTGGAATAAAATTTAAGACTAATTGTATATTGATTCTCTATCAAAAGTATGTCAAAATTTATGATAGAATATAAACGTAAGCTCTCTCTCTAAGCCCAATATATTGAGAAAGAATCAAGAAAGTTGATTTTTATGCGAAGCAAAATATTTGACCTTTAGAAATAAATCAAAGATGGAAAGTAATGTCAAAATACAGAAAAAGTAATGATAAGGCCTCGAAGAGCTTTCACATCAGTGTATGAAAACCTAGAAGCTCTGCATCATATTGTTCAGTTCGTATGCTCAAAACAATCACTAAATAAATCGTTTTTTACCTATGTGTGAAATATCTCATGATATTTAATCTCTTTATTTCACGAATAATTTTGTCTATTTGTTTATATCGCAAAATAGGAATAAAATGCATAAGTAAAAGAATAACAATATAGTTTCCAATAGATTTTATAGCGATTTTAGATATAAAACTACATTTTCATTAATGTACATAATAAATGCTTAATACGAGAACTAAGTATGCCATTACAAAACTATCCCATTAATACTTATGAATATCAATGGAATGCGAGTTTTGGAATGAATAGATTAAAACCGGCTGATATAATTTAATAAATTTACAATAAATAAAAGGGCCACCATTAAGATCCAAGCATATGGTATATATATTGTTATTAAGTCGAGTTTTATAGAAGATTTAAATCTAATATTTCATACATGAACACGTAAAATGTATTCATACATAAATAGTAACAGAAATTCCCAAAAAGTTAACTAATACCTAGACTTTGTATTTGATTGCAATTTAAATATTTCTAATTTTGTTGGTTAAAATACGTGGTTGTTTAGCTGAATTCCTTAGGTACATATTCCGGCACAGTTTGTCTTTTACGCTGCTCGCGCACACTTCGCTATGGCAAAGGAGAAGATCCATATCAATTTGATCGTTATCGGTCACGTCGATTCTGGTAAATCAACCTCCACTGGTCACTTGATTTATAAGTGCGGTGGTATTGATAAGCGTACCATTGAGAAGTTCGAAAAAGAAGCTGCTGATGTGAGTTAAAATTTGTATTATGGCTCTAATCTGTAGATCGGAAAATCTTCCTTCAAATATGCCTGGGTCTTGGATAAACTTAAGGCTGAGCGTGAGCGAGGTATCACCATCGACATCGCTCTCTGGAAATTCGAGACTCCTAAGTACATGGTTACCATCATCGATGCTCCTGGCCACCGTGATTTCATCAAGAACATGATCACCGGTACCAGTCAGGCTGATTGTGCTATTCTTATCGTGGCTGCCGGTACTGGTGAGTTCGAAGCTGGTATCAGCAAGAATGGTCAAACCAGGGAGCACGCTCTGCTTGCCTTCACCTTGGGTGTCAAGCAGCTCATAATTGCGGTCAACAAGATGGACGCCGTTCAATATGATGAGAAGCGTTTCAACGAAATCTCGGCCGAGATGAAAGCCTACATCAAGAAGGTTGGCTACAATCCAGAGAAGGTCAATATAGTGCCAATCTCTGGGTGGGTTGGTGATAACATGCTCGAGTCAAGCTCAAACATGCCATGGTACAAAGGACCAACCCTCCTTCAATGCATCGACTTGATTGAACCACCAACACGTCCAGTTGATAAGCCTCTTCGTCTTCCTCTACAGGTAAGAGCGATAATTCATTAAATGGAATTTTCTAGGATGTGTACAAAATTGGTGGCATCGGAACCGTGCCAGTCGGTCGGGTTGAGACCGGTATTATGAAGCCGGGCATGATCGTTACCTTCGCTCCAGCGGGCATTTCTACTGAAGTTAAATCCATTGAAATGCATCATGAAGCTCTCACTGAGGCCGTTCCCGGTGATAATGTCGGCTTTAACGTAAAGAACATTTCTGTGAAGGATATTCGCCGGGGTAATGTTGCTGGTGACTCAAAGAATGATCCACCAAAAGAAGCTGCTGATTTCACAGCCCAAGTTATCGTCCTTAACCATCCTGGTGAAATCGGACCTGGTTATACTCCAGTTCTGGACTGTCACACGGCTCATGTTGCATGCAAATTCGCTGAGCTGAAGGAGAAGATTGATCGTCGTACGGGTCAAGTTAAGGAGACCAACCCAGCCAAGATCAAGTCTGGCGATGCCGCCATTGTTCAAATGGTTCCAAGCAAGCCCATGTGCGTGGAGGTCTTTTCTAATATTCCTCCCCTTGGTCGCTTCGCCGTCCGTGATATGCGTTCTACTGTCGCTGTCGGTGTCATCAAAAATGTTAACTTCAAAGAGAAGGAAGCTAAAGCTACAAAATCGGCCCAGAAAGCAGCAAAGGCCAAGAAGTAAAGTCATGTTTTTGTATCAGAATAATAAAAGCGTGGTAAAATAATATGAATCTTTTGGTTTTGTCAAACGGGTGTCATTTAAAGGTCTTAATTTTTACTTTTTCGGGTTTTTTCACATGAATAGATACTATTTTAGTTATTAGATTTTGGTTTTTCTTGGCATGGCAGTTTTCGCTGTCCACGCCACATGCACGTGTATTGCGCCATGGTTTGTACGTTGGAAATCGATGGGTCCGCCGGGACGCAGTGCGTGCGCTGGTGCGTATGTGGTTTAGTCGGCGCGATTTCCAACTGGGTTTGTAGTGGCGTGCTTGTGGCAGCCATATTGGTTGGATTGTTTCTGATTTCTGCCGCGCGGTAGCTATTTTGAGTTTGTTGCATTCTCAGTTATGTTGAATTTGCCAAAGTCGGCAGAATTTGTATACCGTGCGTTGTAGTTGATGCCCAAGTTATCATGAATAGGAGTATTTGATAGATATAGCTTGCGCGACCTGGTTGCAAGGTGAGCTATCCCAGATTTGGCTAGGGCTTAGATTGTTACATACTGTCTTAAGATCTGTTGAGTTCATTATGAATCTCTCCAGTTTGAGCATGTGAGCACGAACATAAAACTGGGTTAAATGGACCACGGTGCTGAGATTTTTCCAAGTCGTCTAGACTTCGCAGCCTATGACATAGACATAATATAAACACCGTCAAGGTTAACGAAGACGCTTCTCTTTGACAGAAGTCCTAATTTCGACAACGCGGGCAAAACTGGCATGCTGTGCACGGAGTCGCGCGCTGTAAGCAAGACGGAGTACCGCTATTGATTTATTAGGGAAAGGAATGACTAATACACTGACCGAGTGCACTTTGGAACGCGTTCGCCTCATTCTATGTGTTACCGCTGTACATTAGTTTTAAAGCCGAAGTTTTTGTGGCAAAAACAGCTAATTTTGTGATAGCACAAATTTCCGCATAAATTCTGGATACGCAACCTTATGAAACGAAAAATGAGTAGGCTATGTTAATGCCAAAGTGGGGTGGAGGGCGGGGGGGAATATTTATGTGGCGTAAGAGCTTACTTATGTTTCATAAGTAGGATAGGTTTACCATATAAGAGACCTATCCACATGGGTGATTCTCCGTGGATATTGAACGGCCGCATTTTGAATTCATATTACTGTTAATTTGACAAGAAAGGTTTTTAGAATGGGAGGAGCAAATTATTTACTTTAACAACCAATGGGAAGTATTACTTATGAATAAGTATTAATAGCATGTCGACAAATTCTTTTAATTTGGATATCAAATTGATTAATGAATTAAGATCGGTCAGTACGGCTACGCTATTAAAAAACAAGACAAAAACGCCGACATACACGAAAATTTTAGCTATCTAATTCAGCTTAGATGATATTCAGCGCAAAACTATTATAGACATTAATTGGAAACAATATGCATGACTTAACTTTTGAACTTTTCTGTTTTCTGGAGGAAATATCGTAGATGCTTCTTACTGATTTGGGGGAGGAAAGAAAGTTATCACCGAATATCAACAATAACATTAATTCCACATGATCAAAATAGGATAAGTCAAAGATTGAATCAATGTCAAGAAGGAGACTGAAAGATGCATAGTCATCTATGTTACATTTCTGGAGATAGAACAGAGTGCTTTCTGAGCAGCTCAACCATAAAAAGTAAGGATTTCACATAATTTTCAGTTGTGCTAAAGCCATCAAAGTTCGGCACATTTGGCTTTTTTTTTAATTTTAGTTAATTTCGCCATGAAAGCCGGAAAGTGGAATTTTTAATTACCAAGGTATCACAAATTGAATCTTATTTTTCTGAAAACAGAAAAAATGAACCAGAAGAATGTATTCTATCTCTCTAGCTAAGTAACGATTAATTTTCTTTAAATTAACCTTAAAGTTCATAAGAATATAACCCAACTAACTCAAACTCCATGCGTTTTATTCAATACTTAGCAAGACATTCCACAAAGGAATTTCGGTCACATAATTCCCTCTAAATTAAAAAGAAATTCTAATTACATTATGTTCCTTTTGCAAGAAAATAATATTATAATAATAGATATTAAAATAACTCTTGATCAATATAATGTAACAGTTTATATACTAATTATAAGTCTGAACTTCACAGTTAACATTAAACTCGCATGTAAACTTCATTCCTAGTAGAATCGGATTTCAGACCCTCTAGAATAAATTATCATTCTGCTTTCGTATTTTCGAATTAGGAATGTAACATTTTTAATGAGAAATGAAGCAGTAATGACTAAGACGTAAATGAAAATGTTAACTAGTACTGTTGGTCTCAAAAAATGGTTTTCAAGAAATTCACAAGTAATAGTCTACGGTTAGAAAACCACTTCACTAACTCGCCATTAGTCGTCAATAGTTTATCTAAACTTCCATGAAGTTTTTATCATTCGAGAACTCTGCGCCGTCGCTTTTGAAAATTTTAATTTTGCCCAGCAGGTTTATCGACGATTATTGACGTTGACGTATAATTATTTGGTCTCAAAGAGGGATGCAAGTTAATCACATAAGAATGCGATTGCATCGTTTGTCGTTCTAAAACCTTTTTCGAAAATTCTTGAATCAAAGTGAGCTTCAGTGGATCTTTGAGTGCATTATTCAACAGCAAATTTATTTCCGAACCAGGGATTCATAATGATTTCAAAAGTGGGATGTCCGTTTTCGCTGAAGTATTTGAGTGAGAATTTTGAAGAAGGGAATTATTTAAATATTACCTGAAGGAAAGTTTTTCGGCAGAAAAAAAGCTAATATTAAAGTTTATCTTTTCATTTAAAGACTTCTACCGCCTCTTCTACTTACCAGCCACGTTTGCTTCATTTTTCATAGTTTCCTGTTTTTCTGTTCCTAGTAAACCTCACCGACAAAAATTCCGCTTCCTCGTAATTTACCTCTTGCTAAAGATCGTAATAATCTTGAAAAGTAATAGCTTTGTCTTATCTTTGAAGATCCATCTTTCTGTCCTTCATTGGCAATTTTTTAAACACAAATAAGATGATTGACATTTGGGAAGAGAGAATAATCTAATCAATTAAGTTTTCAAATAAATACACGTTATTAAAATAAATAATTAATGTATTAATGAGCAAAATGGTAAAATTTAGACAAATTACAGCTAGGGTTCATCTTTCTTCACCAAAGTTTACTAATACAGTCAACATAGATCTACAATTTAAGGACGAACAATTCTGTGAGAAGATTAAACGTCTTTCCTAGGTTGTCAAAATCGTATTAATAGAACGAATCTTTCTATCATATCTATATATATCTTTAAATCACAAAGAGGAGTTTTCTTATTCTGCTTATATGATCTCTATCAAGAGACAAGAGAAAACTCCAAACAAAGTTAAATTTTCAGAGATTAATAAGTATTGTCATTGTTTCTTAATAGTAGTGAAATAGTTTTCTTTTTATCTTTCATGTATTTTAAGTAAATTTTCCATCAAAACACATTTTGATTTTCATTGAGGAAATTGGCTTTTCTGATGGCAAGATAGGGCAGCAAGTATAACAGAATCCAGAAAGAATAATATGATACGGAAGGTCAAACCAGGAGACGCCCCGAACTGATGATCGTTTGCTCTACGAAAGAGGTCAATAATGCAGATAGGTATAAATATATGACTGTGTAGATAAATGGTTATGGGATCAAACTACGGCTGGATATTACCCCGATTTCACAGAAAACATGGGGAGATTTGGACAGACTAGCCTTGATTCTCACATAATTGGTTGTTCAGATTGCTTCTGGCAGAATTGTAAATTTTAAAGAGCGACTGAAATGCCATGTTTATTATGATGATCAGCGAATTCGAGCCAAAAATTTTGTGGCTAATCGGCCCGGAATTGAATCTAGCTGGTCTTGACTGGCTGGACGAATTGAAGTTACTGAAGCGAACGATAGAGATCACTGAGACTGTTCAAAGAAAGGCATTGAATAAACCAGGCCCGAAGAATCCGAAGAAATGAATACAGTGCCTGAACCGAATCCTGCTAAAGGCACAGGAAACCAGAATTGAAAGTGAACTATTTGAGGAAACGAAGAATGAAGATCCTCATTTGAAATAAAAATGATATGTTATTCAACACCTTCCGAGCGAAAGCCCCAAACCGGCAACATGAAGTGATGAAGTCTAACGAAAAGGAAGACGGGACAACAGCAGAAATGCTGAAAGATGTTCTCTTGAAATTCTGGACGGACTGCAAATCGAATGCTTGGTGTAAAATTTTCAATGGGATTACTCGTGGGAAGAGGCTGGCTAAAACTGAATGAACTCCCCGAAAAAGTATTTTAGTAGGTATCATCTCGTATTTTATGTTTCTCATAAAATTTATATTTATATTATTGATCTGTTCGTATATTTTTAGATCATTATTAATTTAATTTTGTATTCAGCCGAATTGCGCGTGTGTCTCTCTCTCTTCAATATGGAACTAGAATACCAGGTTTGTAGATCGTTAGGCAATATTTCAGAACGCTATTTCATGCTTAAGATGAGTTCCCGAAGATGACTTTCTTCATGGACAAAGGAATCCTTATTTTAGCAGAATAGAACATAGGGAGAAATCTAATAAAGAAGACATTGTAAGGTCTAAAGAGGGGTCATGTGCAGTTATGCTAATCTGCTGAAAAGAATAGGAAGAAACAAACTTCTAAATGTACATATATTAGTTTAGCCTAGACTCAGTTCTCAATAGTTAAAGGCGCAATATAGACTCGTTCCCGAGAAATTACCGAGGTGAGTAACACTGATTTATGAAAGTTACAAAAAATCATGTATATACCAATATACTGTTCAGTAACTCTATAAAAGAATGGAGTGACCAATAAATAATCCAAACTTGATCAGTTACAGTTTCAGTATACATTCAGTCGATTTCAATCAAGCCAATTAAATGGGAAAATAGATGAAATGCAAGCGAATTCAAACCTCTGACATTGAAGGTTTACTTATAATGCAAATGCGATTACCTATCACTAACTTTCACCGCTAGGCTCTATTCAAACGGAACGGTCTACAACATCTCAAGACAGTAATGATCTTCACTGCATATAACAACAGTTACAAGAGGATCTACATATAACACCCCCATATTAAAACCGAAATCTTAAAAAATCCTCAAAATGTATATATGAATGAAGGATACACACAAAAAATTAAATTTTTAGCTAAAATTTATTCTGAACAATTCTCAGGCCCAGAAAAAAATGTTACACTTCAAAAACACAAAAATGGAATATTCATCAACATAAAGGTGGAATACGTATATTTATTTTTTTACATATTTATCGAAAAATTACGGTTAGTTTCGGTTGGCAAAAAAACAAATTATCGCATAAAAGAGTTTATAAACTCATTGAAAGTAATGGATTAGGGGATGTTAGTCTGAGAGAGGAAATTGTATTTTAATTGTTTAAATGACAAATTCCCGTCTTATTGCATGGATTCGTCAATGTGATTTCATAAACGTTAATTTAATTCTAAATAAATAATGCTAAAATATTCGTATTTGATCAGCATAAGCACTGGAATATGGCAGTTAAGTGCAAAACTCCAATCGTCGATGGTGCACTCGTGTCTTAAGTTGGTTCATAATTATCATTGTTAAAGCTCTAGAATTTAGGAATATATCAGACACCAATCAGTGTGTATTCAGTGAAGGGACTAACCAATCTCACTTGTCAGAAACGGTCAAGTGCGTTTTTTCTAAACAGACTTAATTCGTTGGGACGATCACACAGACTCAAAGAGCAGACCGAATTATGCCCAGATTTTTCCATAATCCTATGAATAGAGTAGTATTAGGCGAAATAAACGTATAGGCATTCAACTCAACTCCTTGTGAATATGAACGAATTCGGTTTACGCGCATACTATTCTGTTGTCTCCTAATCTCTTTCGCTCCTCTCTCTTAATTTTCACTCTAACGTCCTCTCATTCCACCTCAGCCTACTTAAAATAATTCTCTGGCAACATCGTCAACTCCCGATCTTGTACTGTCGCAGATCAAGTTTTCAACTCACTTAGTGTTTGGGAAGTTCCAACCTCATGAGGAACTCTATTTATAGAAATGCGAAATCAGAGGATTTGAAAATCGGTCAGTAATTAAGATGAAGCGAATTCACGACAATGTCAGTGCATATTTCTCCAACTCTTGGTAATCACATGCGGCTATCTTGAAGGGAATAAATGTGACTATTATTATTATAAACTTTCTTACTTCATTCAGTCCACTGTTGTTATATATTTGGCCCATATGATTGACAAAAATATTTAGTCAATGTTCGTGCTCAAGTAAAATTTATTCACGAAGATGTGAAGCTTTCAATATTCCATCTATCAATGAGTAAAGAAAGTGATACATAAGAATAAGTCGTTCTTGAAAATTGCGGATTTCAGTGCAGCTATTTGCCCACTTCACCACCAATACACATGAATAGCCAATTTCCCTTAATTACTTTCCTAGGCCACTGAGGGATAATTGAAATGACTTTCATGAATTGAGGTTTGAAGTCACTTTTACTTCCACTGGCCTGTACTTCACCTAATTCGTTTGATACTGGAATACCCGGACTACTCAGATTGAAAAAGGGTAGCTGGGTCAAGCCTACCTTCATTGCTACAGAGTATTTAAGCCGGTACCAGCTCAAGTTGGAATTTACATTTGCACCGCTATTTATCACCTCTGATACCCCGGTTTCGTGGCATTCCCTTGCTCATCTCCCAGAGCTTTCTTATCATCTTACGCATCGCTATATATATACTTGCCAATTAATTATCATTTAAAATGCAAACACACTCGGTCACTCATAAATTTCTCCTACTGTCTCATTGTATTTACTAAAACTTCTATTAGCAGTACTCTATTTATAACAATGATGTTGGCACTAGATTCAAGAAATATAACTGGAAGTGCTTTTATGCATTTGCTAGAGTCTCCACGAACGACATTGAATGAGGTGAAAATTACGGGAATTTAAAAGGTGGTATTGCTGAATAAAATATCCAGAGAACGAGCTCGCCTTCGAACAATACTGCAAGCACAAATAATTAGTGTTCATAATAGTACACACACCTCCCATAGACACCGAAGCAGACTTTTAGATATCTTCCCATCTAGGGACTCTTAAACTTACAAAGTGATGGCAAAGTTCTTTTAATAACTGAGTAAACCTCATGCTGAATTATAAGTGGAAGTACATTGAACTTATTCCAAGAAGACTTTTAAAAGTTTGCATTGAAGGGAAAAAACCAGATTACGACAGAAACAGTACTGAAGCATATTAATGAAACAATGAAGCTATGACAAAATTTAACGAACTTCTCTAAGTAGAATATTAAGGCACTTAAGATATTTTATAATCTCGGATTTGCGGAATAACGATGTTATTAAAAAACGCAATTCCGTAATGATGTTGACAGTTTTATGGTGAGTTCAAGAGCATTCCTGTTTTAAAGATGGATATGAATGCGATCAACATTGAGTAAGAACAACTCCAAATCACTCACAATGGCGCAGAATCTTAGCTTTAATCATAGGAATATCATATTTTAGTGTTCTGATGGCTCATTAATGAAGTTTCGATGGTGCATATCCTGGGGTCAAAACATTGAGGAATGACTGAAGGTGGTTTCTGCCCCAAAGAATGTTCTTCAGATGATTATCATTTCCAAGGCCTTGATAGTTTTTGTTTCATCTAAAATCAAGTGTTATTTGTTGAATATAGGCATAACTCGTGTATAAAACAGTACTTAGCTGTAGTCTGGTGAGGAGAGGACTACGCCTTAGCAGTTGACAATGCGGCTATTGCTCACCCAAGTTTGCCGAACCTCACTATCATAAGAGGGGTAGAAGAGTAAGATAGCGGGAATGATGAAATGATGGCTAAGTGGCAAAGCAATGCACAAAATTGAGAAGTCAGAGAACGGGAGGGAATCAATGAACGGCTTAAAGACTCAAAGAGCAGGACTTTGTATTGAGAAAGTAGTGAACTGCGAAAAATATGATAAGCGACTTAAGGTAGTAGTTAAAAGTGGTTAGGGAATAAGGTCCTTCTAAGTCACGTCTAAAAAATCATACTGGGGTAACGTCTCGTGGTTATACAATGGTATTTGTAGCTTCATCTAAGAAGAAGAATTTGAAGGCATCAGTGAGGAAGGGAAACAGTGTAGTAGACATTCACCATATATTTAATACATCTGAGCATCAATGGTGCAGGAAGGCAGCCAACTATTCAATAAAAAGACGGTCGACAAGCTCTGAATATCACGGATATGAGGTCCCCCAGAAATTCACGCATCAGATCATGGAAATTGAGCTTTATAAAATTTTGATATTGCAAGGCAAATTACACTTTTTATGAGAAAGTGGACAACTAAATGCCTTCGGAATTCTTATAAGGTAGGACTTTCGTATTCAGCTTCATTACTTATTTCTATTGCCCAACCTCACCATCCACCACCCTTCCCCCATTCCCCACCACACGATTATCCATTTCTAGACTATTTCTCTGTTTCGCATGTTCGGATTTTACCCCATGATTAAAGATTGTGAAATTCTATTGCATTCCCATGCCATCTTAACCTTCAGGTACTCCCTTAATAATTGCAAAAGACCGTTTTGATTTGACATAGGGTGCAAACGCCCTCAAGACCGACTCGATAAACAGTGGTAAGAAGTAGTACCACTTTAAGAGCATCAAACTGACACAGTAAACATTGGAGAGTCTTAAATAAACTGTTTAATTGTCAACCTTGTTTACTTTAGAGGATATACAGACTGAACTTAACCAACTTAGGCGCTCACAATCTAAAGACACGTTATGAGATTACAGAATGACCATGAGTAGAGATCGCCCTTACTTTCAAACATACTCGGGACTCTTTTCTCCCTACAGTCCACATAGCTCGTAAACGTTGAGTGTACAACGCTACCAGGGCTGACCAAAGGAATCTCGCGCGCACTTGAATATTCTGGAAAGTGCGGTCATGCTACTGATCGCGTAGCAGGCAGGCGCGGCGTGCGTGCTGAGACCTTCCCAGCCAATCAGCGATCAATATTCCTGTAGCGTAGCTTTGATTGCATTCAGTGACTAAGCCTTTTGGCAGTGAGCCATAGTCTGCAATAAACTCTTCCCACGCGGGTCTTCATTGTTCTTGCTACTTTGGACATAGCCTAGCTAATTTTGGGGGCAAATGTATACTAGAGGGCTCTGCTAGAGTCTAGTTGCACTTGTTAGCAGCTAGTTGGGCATTTGAGAGAATTTCTAAGGCTTAGCAAAAGACTTATTTGTGTAGTATACACTACATAACTGGTGAACCTGACGTGATATGTCCAGCCTGACGAAGTCCTTCTCTCCCTCTCTCTGGCACTGTGACTTTCTCTCTGCGCAACACATTTGGTGATTCTTTTCTTTCTCCGACAACTTTCATCGGTTCTTACTATCTGCGCCAAAGTCACTCTTTTGTCCTCTCTCCTCAGCCCCCAAATGTTCAATGAAGCAGAACCTGGAGTGAACGCGGTGGCTGCCACTCTCACTTATTCCATCTTCGATCTAAGGAACCCGTATGTCTGGTTCCAACAGTCGGAAAACGGTTTCCAATTGCGCTGCATTACCAAGCAGAAAGCAATGTATCAAATTTTCTTCTTCTGCTTTTCGTCGAAAAGGCACCAGAAGACAACTCTCACGACACGCTTAAAAGAGGCGACATTAATAGTCTCCCTGATTCTCAGGAGAGACGTCTACAATAAGTGCTATCGCAAGTTGACCTAGAAGATTGCACTCCATCTCAACTTCCTCGTTATATGCGATCCCCGGTTGGTGAGGCTAAGGTAGATGACACGATACTGAGACAGTCATGGATGAAATTTCTTCCTGTACAAATGGCGACATGTCTAGCTACCAGCACTAACAGAGCCAGCCTCGACGAATTACCTGAAACGGCCGACAAAATTCAAGAACTTTACGCTGGATCACGTATTTGTGCGGTGGAGAATCCAGCTCCCAGCCCCGCCACCCCACAACAGTCTGACGTCCTTACAAGACTTCTGCAGAAAATAGAATCTTTGTGTCAAACATCTCCGAACCTCTTGGCAGCAGCCCCTCAAAACCCCGAGATCAAATCTGCTACTATCACCGGACATGCGGAGGCGGCGCCAAGAAGTGTCAGATAGGCTGCAAATACTACAAGGCTGATAGTTCCATCTCACAGAGAAATTGCATCGGTTCTGAAGTCAGCGTTATCCCATGTTCTGCAGAAAAATTATTTTGCGTCGAAGTCAATCAAAGCTATAGCCAAACCATATTAGCGGTCCGGTTTTATATAACTGGTGATTTTATATATGATACCTGTCAAATTAGTGCTGCAAAACCGTTATCGAATAGTCCCAACTGATAAGAAATAGTCGACTCATGTGTTAAATTTAATCAGAATAAGGTAAGTACGGTGAAATACAAGCATCATATATTGAAATACATTAACTCTCCTAAACAGCATCTACTAATTCAGTAAGTAGTCTATTGCAAGAGGGGCTATATTTTAGATATCCTCATGTATAGCAGAGAAAACGGACTCCACTATGACAAGACGGGGAGTTTGCTAGGCGGAAGAAAATTGATAAGCGGGTGATTCATACACTGAACGAAGTGAGAGAGGTAGGAAACCGGGATAACTCGATAATCAGCAGCGGATAAGCCTTACACAAGTCACTACAAGCTCATACAAATCAGCACATTCTAGATGAATGTGTGGAGAAAGACATTAATCGGTAAAGAGACTTCCCAAACACATTGAAAGAAGTGACTACCAATACTCGTTTTGGGTAGAGCGAAGNCTTCGCTCTACCCAAAACGAGTATTGGTAGTCACTTCTTTCAATGTGTTTGGGAAGTCTCTTTACCGATTAATGTCTTTCTCCACACATTCATCTAGAATGTGCTGATTTGTATGAGCTTGTAGTGACTTGTGTAAGGCTTATCCGCTGCTGATTATCGAGTTATCCCGGTTTCCTACCTCTCTCACTTCGTTCAGTGTATGAATCACCCGCTTATCAATTTTCTTCCGCCTAGCAAACTCCCCGTCTTGTCATAGTGGAGTCCGTTTTCTCTGCTATACATGAGGATATCTAAAATATAGCCCCTCTTGCAATAGACTACTTACTGAATTAGTAGATGCTGTTTAGGAGAGTTAATGTATTTCAATATATGATGCTTGTATTTCACCGTACTTACCTTATTCTGATTAAATTTAACACATGAGTCGACTATTTCTTATCAGTTGGGACTATTCGATAACGGTTTTGCAGCACTAATTTGACAGGTATCATATATAAAATCACCAGTTATATAAAACCGGACCGCTAATATGGTTTGGCTATAGCTTTGATTGACTTCGACGCAAAATAATTTTTCTGCAGAACATGGGATAACGCTGACTTCAGAACCGATGCAATTTCTCTGTGAGATGGAACTATCAGCCTTGTAGTATTTGCAGCCTATCTGACACTTCTTGGCGCCGCCTCCGCATGTCCGGTGATAGTAGCAGATTTGATCTCGGGGTTTTGAGGGGCTGCTGCCAAGAGGTTCGGAGATGTTTGACACAAAGATTCTATTTTCTGCAGAAGTCTTGTAAGGACGTCAGACTGTTGTGGGGTGGCGGGGCTGGGAGCTGGATTCTCCACCGCACAAATACGTGATCCAGCGTAAAGTTCTTGAATTTTGTCGGCCGTTTCAGGTAATTCGTCGAGGCTGGCTCTGTTAGTGCTGGTAGCTAGACATGTCGCCATTTGTACAGGAAGAAATTTCATCCATGACTGTCTCAGTATCGTGTCATCTACCTTAGCCTCACCAACCGGGGATCGCATATAACGAGGAAGTTGAGATGGAGTGCAATCTTCTAGGTCAACTTGCGATAGCACTTATTGTAGACGTCTCTCCTGAGAATCAGGGAGACTATTAATGTCGCCTCTTTTAAGCGTGTCGTGAGAGTTGTCTTCTGGTGCCTTTTCGACGAAAAGCAGAAGAAGAAAATTTGATACATTGCTTTCTGCTTGGTAATGCAGCGCAATTGGAAACCGTTTTCCGACTGTTGGAACCAGACATACGGGTTCCTTAGATCGAAGATGGAATAAGTGAGAGTGGCAGCCACCGCGTTCACTCCAGGTTCTGCTTCATTGAACATTTGGGGGCTGAGGAGAGAGGACAAAAGAGTGACTTTGGCGCAGATAGTAAGAACCGATGAAAGTTGTCGGAGAAAGAAAAGAATCACCAAATGTGTTGCGCAGAGAGAAAGTCACAGTGCCAGAGAGAGGGAGAGAAGGACTTCGTCAGGCTGGACATATCACGTCAGGTTCACCAGTTATGTAGTGTATACTACACAAATAAGTCTTTTGCTAAGCCTTAGAAATTCTCTCAAATGCCCAACTAGCTGCTAACAAGTGCAACTAGACTCTAGCAGAGCCCTCTAGTATACATTTGCCCCCAAAATTAGCTAGGCTATGTCCAAAGTAGCAAGAACAATGAAGACCCGCGTGGGAAGAGTTTATTGCAGACTATGGCTCACTGCCAAAAGGCTTAGTCACTGAATGCAATCAAAGCTACGCTACAGGAATATTGATCGCTGATTGGCTGGGAAGGTCTCAGCACGCACGCCGCGCCTGCCTGCTACGCGATCAGTAGCATGACCGCACTTTCCAGAATATTCAAGTGCGCGCGAGATTCCTTTGGTCAGCCCTGGTAGCGTTGTACACTCAACGTTTACGAGCTATGTGGACTGTAGGGAGAAAAGAGTCCCGAGTATGTTTGAAAGTAAGGGCGATCTCTACTCATGGTCATTCTGTAATCTCATAACGTGTCTTTAGATTGTGAGCGCCTAAGTTGGTTAAGTTCAGTCTGTATATCCTCTAAAGTAAACAAGGTTGACAATTAAACAGTTTATTTAAGACTCTCCAATGTTTACTGTGTCAGTTTGATGCTCTTAAAGTGGTACTACTTCTTACCACTGTTTATCGAGTCGGTCTTGAGGGCGTTTGCACCCTATGTCAAATCAAAACGGTCTTTTGCAATTATTAAGGGAGTACCTGAAGGTTAAGATGGCATGGGAATGCAATAGAATTTCACAATCTTTAATCATGGGGTAAAATCCGAACATGCGAAACAGAGAAATAGTCTAGAAATGGATAATCGTGTGGTGGGGAATGGGGGAAGGGTGGTGGATGGTGAGGTTGGGCAATAGAAATAAGTAATGAAGCTGAATACGAAAGTCCTACCTTATAAGAATTCCGAAGGCATTTAGTTGTCCACTTTCTCATAAAAAGTGTAATTTGCCTTGCAATATCAAAATTTTATAAAGCTCAATTTCCATGATCTGATGCGTGAATTTCTGGGGGACCTCATATCCGTGATATTCAGAGCTTGTCGACCGTCTTTTTATTGAATAGTTGGCTGCCTTCCTGCACCATTGATGCTCAGATGTATTAAATATATGGTGAATGTCTACTACACTGTTTCCCTTCCTCACTGATGCCTTCAAATTCTTCTTCTTAGATGAAGCTACAAATACCATTGTATAACCACGAGACGTTACCCCAGTATGATTTTTTAGACGTGACTTAGAAGGACCTTATTCCCTAACCACTTTTAACTACTACCTTAAGTCGCTTATCATATTTTTCGCAGTTCACTACTTTCTCAATACAAAGTCCTGCTCTTTGAGTCTTTAAGCCGTTCATTGATTCCCTCCCGTTCTCTGACTTCTCAATTTTGTGCATTGCTTTGCCACTTAGCCATCATTTCATCATTCCCGCTATCTTACTCTTCTACCCCTCTTATGATAGTGAGGTTCGGCAAACTTGGGTGAGCAATAGCCGCATTGTCAACTGCTAAGGCGTAGTCCTCTCCTCACCAGACTACAGCTAAGTACTGTTTTATACACGAGTTATGCCTATATTCAACAAATAACACTTGATTTTAGATGAAACAAAAACTATCAAGGCCTTGGAAATGATAATCATCTGAAGAACATTCTTTGGGGCAGAAACCACCTTCAGTCATTCCTCAATGTTTTGACCCCAGGATATGCACCATCGAAACTTCATTAATGAGCCATCAGAACACTAAAATATGATATTCCTATGATTAAAGCTAAGATTCTGCGCCATTGTGAGTGATTTGGAGTTGTTCTTACTCAATGTTGATCGCATTCATATCCATCTTTAAAACAGGAATGCTCTTGAACTCACCATAAAACTGTCAACATCATTACGGAATTGCGTTTTTTAATAACATCGTTATTCCGCAAATCCGAGATTATAAAATATCTTAAGTGCCTTAATATTCTACTTAGAGAAGTTCGTTAAATTTTGTCATAGCTTCATTGTTTCATTAATATGCTTCAGTACTGTTTCTGTCGTAATCTGGTTTTTTCCCTTCAATGCAAACTTTTAAAAGTCTTCTTGGAATAAGTTCAATGTACTTCCACTTATAATTCAGCATGAGGTTTACTCAGTTATTAAAAGAACTTTGCCATCACTTTGTAAGTTTAAGAGTCCCTAGATGGGAAGATATCTAAAAGTCTGCTTCGGTGTCTATGGGAGGTGTGTGTACTATTATGAACACTAATTATTTGTGCTTGCAGTATTGTTCGAAGGCGAGCTCGTTCTCTGGATATTTTATTCAGCAATACCACCTTTTAAATTCCCGTAATTTTCACCTCATTCAATGTCGTTCGTGGAGACTCTAGCAAATGCATAAAAGCACTTCCAGTTATATTTCTTGAATCTAGTGCCAACATCATTGTTATAAATAGAGTACTGCTAATAGAAGTTTTAGTAAATACAATGAGACAGTAGGAGAAATTTATGAGTGACCGAGTGTGTTTGCATTTTAAATGATAATTAATTGGCAAGTATATATATAGCGATGCGTAAGATGATAAGAAAGCTCTGGGAGATGAGCAAGGGAATGCCACGAAACCGGGGTATCAGAGGTGATAAATAGCGGTGCAAATGTAAATTCCAACTTGAGCTGGTACCGGCTTAAATACTCTGTAGCAATGAAGGTAGGCTTGACCCAGCTACCCTTTTTCAATCTGAGTAGTCCGGGTATTCCAGTATCAAACGAATTAGGTGAAGTACAGGCCAGTGGAAGTAAAAGTGACTTCAAACCTCAATTCATGAAAGTCATTTCAATTATCCCTCAGTGGCCTAGGAAAGTAATTAAGGGAAATTGGCTATTCATGTGTATTGGTGGTGAAGTGGGCAAATAGCTGCACTGAAATCCGCAATTTTCAAGAACGACTTATTCTTATGTATCACTTTCTTTACTCATTGATAGATGGAATATTGAAAGCTTCACATCTTCGTGAATAAATTTTACTTGAGCACGAACATTGACTAAATATTTTTGTCAATCATATGGGCCAAATATATAACAACAGTGGACTGAATGAAGTAAGAAAGTTTATAATAATAATAGTCACATTTATTCCCTTCAAGATAGCCGCATGTGATTACCAAGAGTTGGAGAAATATGCACTGACATTGTCGTGAATTCGCTTCATCTTAATTACTGACCGATTTTCAAATCCTCTGATTTCGCATTTCTATAAATAGAGTTCCTCATGAGGTTGGAACTTCCCAAACACTAAGTGAGTTGAAAACTTGATCTGCGACAGTACAAGATCGGGAGTTGACGATGTTGCCAGAGAATTATTTTAAGTAGGCTGAGGTGGAATGAGAGGACGTTAGAGTGAAAATTAAGAGAGAGGAGCGAAAGAGATTAGGAGACAACAGAATAGTATGCGCGTAAACCGAATTCGTTCATATTCACAAGGAGTTGAGTTGAATGCCTATACGTTTATTTCGCCTAATACTACTCTATTCATAGGATTATGGAAAAATCTGGGCATAATTCGGTCTGCTCTTTGAGTCTGTGTGATCGTCCCAACGAATTAAGTCTGTTTAGAAAAAACGCACTTGACCGTTTCTGACAAGTGAGATTGGTTAGTCCCTTCACTGAATACACACTGATTGGTGTCTGATATATTCCTAAATTCTCGCTCTATCGCTGGCATAGCTACACTTTTATCATCGTTTACTCAAATGTGTTATTCGCTATTTTAAAGAAAACTCAATATTCCTATTATACATTTATTTTTTAGAATTTTTTTGCCTTATTTGCATTACTTCGCTGAATAATTGACCATCTTATATTTTAATCCTTCTATTTGCATATTCAAATATTAAAGCAGCATTTGCGAAATCCCAATACACTGATGCAAATTTGTTCACAGGCTTTATTCCCGACCGTTCGTATTTCTGTTCGAAATATTTGGCTTAGTTAATCACTTCTGTGATAAATAAATAGGAATATCATCAGGAATTATGCATTAACTCTCTAGTTTTCTGCGCTTATTTTCAGGATCTTGAGACTTCGTGCAGTATTAATTACCATATGGTTTTTTGTTCTTTTTTTCATGTCACTCTCTATCTGTATGAGAGTGACATAAATAACCGATGCAATCTATTCCGACTAAGTGGGCAATTTTATTCTCTTGATTTTTTAAAATCATGTTGGAAAATAAGAGAAAAGAAGCTGTTGGTGCTAAAATGCAGTGTGTGCCAATGTAATAATCGAGGGTATGACGTTGGAACAGGACGAACTATGGTTTCGTCTGTGGTTTGGTGCATAAAGTAGTTATCTGGCAAATATCACGAGATAGGTATAATAAATGAACAAGTCCAGAGGTTACAGTCACTCGACTTCTTATTCTAACTTACTGCCAATTGGCGCCTTCGAATCAGACTATATCCCAAAGATAAATAAAACTTTGTTCGCATTATAAAGTTTTCTGCACCCTTCGTTTTACTGATTAGTGGATTTGTGGAACAATTTTTCGCGCTCAAGGGCAGGCCAAGCAATTTTTATTTTCTTCAGAATTTAAACATTACATTATCTTCTTGAAATTAATTGGAAGTAAAGGTGGATAATGGGAATTACTGTCGAGTAGCGAAGAGGAGAAAAGCCCAATCGTCCACTCGAAATACGATAAATCCTTGCTCTTGGTGTGTAATGTAACTAAAGATGGAAAACGGGATGATTTTAAACATGCCTAGTCAATGGAAATTTAAATATTAGATAAGCAAACTCAGCTAATAAATTGAAAAGAAATCAAATCCCACAGGTTTATCCAGCATTTAGGTTGTCAACTATGTACTTTAAATTCCAGTTTATAATACTTTTCCCCCTTCCAAATCGAATAATGTAAGGTACTTTTCTTCCAAAACTGCTTACTTCACCTCTCTTGCCCTGACATTTCAGGCTCCTTTGATTTGGCGTAAAGGGTGTGTTTTAAACCCGTAGTTACTTTGCAATCTCCGTTCTAGGTAGAGAAATAGCTCTCTGGAATCTCTATAGTAAGACTTTCGCATTCTCCTACCCATCTTTTGACCAATATTAATCGATCCGATTTACCGTGCTATTCATTGAATATACACCAATGAGTATCAAACATGTAATCTCTGACTTTATAGATATGCAAGTTAGGGATCAGTATTTGAAAACTTCACTCATTTCGAGATATACCTTTAACTAATTATTTCGCTGTGCACAGATCCAACCTAAGATTGCTAATTAACAATTTGAAAAGTTAAGATATTTAAGTTAGTTATTTATATTTGTGAGATAACTTCTTTAGCTAAACCTAATAAGGCACAGACAAGGCAATTCGACCTTATCGAAGTTTAATTAGTCTGATAGGTTCCTTTTGATTTATTAATTTGCTAAAAAATTAAAATTTATTTGAGACATAATCAAAAGATTAAATAATGGCAGAATTTATTTCACTTAAAGCATTTTTTTAACTTTTTCGCTGTTAGGACAACAACCGGATATGTCTCTTTAATACTAAAATATTTGTTGAATAAAGATTAAACAAGATGCTATGAATTTACTGGATTCCAGTGAAATTTGGAAATTTAACTTTTAATAAATAATTTCTGTGCCAGTAAGAGGTATTTCTTTTCCTAACATCCCGGAATCAATTTGATTGGTGAATTTTACGGATTATTCAGTAAACGGATCATTATATCAGTGTTTTGCTCAACGCACTTATGAAGTTCATTAATACACCTTTTAATACTTTTCTTTAAATGAATATTTAGGAAAATGGACAACTAGACTTCAGTCTGAAGTACTAACTTACCTGCCAAAATCTCTACCAACGATGCAATGCCACAGTGGTCCATACTTTTCATCAAATCGTTTCTTCACAAAAGCTGCTACGTCCTTTCTAGTAGCATTTTGTTTCAACGCCTGTTCAGCTGTCACTGCCGCATAGCTAATCATCTCCTCAGACATACGGACGCACTTGACAGTTACTCGTATTTCTCGGTCTTCAGGGCCTGGAATAGGCAAAATTGGTCGAGAACCTTCAGTATGCTCATGGGAGCCAACTGACACACTTCTGTGTTCGTTCATTTTAGCAAAGTAAATGTAAGAGTACTGCTTTGGGTATTCTGCAGATGCAAAAAGAGTGCATAGAATGAACCAATACACTGATGCTCTTTGAGTAGGTAATTAAGGGCAAGGTGAAGAGCTTTAAGAGTGAAAGTCTGAGGTCGTTGCTTAAACGTTCAAATCAGAAGAATGTGTGAAATTCTTTGTATTAAGTGCGGCTAGTGAGCTCTAAGAGATTAGAGAGATATTTACCGTACCAAGAAGGAAAATTGAAATAAACGCAAGAAAGCATTAAAAAAGCCTAAAATTATCAAAAGTAATCGTTCAAATGAAAAATTCATTATTCATAATGAGTTTATGATTTGTAAAGTTTTCTATTGCAGGCGATGTCAAAACGATTTATTTTATGTTAAATACCGTCTAATATAATTTTCCTTGCTTTTCAATTTAAAATCATATATATTAATAAAGAGGCTATTATCTTTTAAAAGATTTATATTAAACTGACATTTAATATGCGATTTTAGTTTAAATGAATGCTGTTAATATTTGTTAAGTCATCATGTTTTAAACCTGAATTAACATGTAGTATCGATTTTATTTCAAAATCTTCTTTGGATCAATATTTAACGAATTTTTCGCTTATTATAATCAGATTGTTCGTTTTTATAAAATGCCTGGCATAGATATCTACGTTTACTGTATGCATTTACCGGGTATTTAGTCTACTTTCGTAATAACCTAGCAAAGTACTTTGTTCTTTTAAATCGGCTGCGTACATTTTGCTCTAGGACCAAATTTTATTACATAATTAGTTAATAAATGTAGATCTTAAATTGTCTTTTTTTATCGAATTTTGTAAATAATTTTACTAATTTAACTCTACTTGATAAGGTTTCTAATAATTTCCATTAAGCTCAGATGGATGAAAGACATGCATGCGTTACTTCTAGATATGGTGCATCAAATCACGGGCAATTGAGTCTTTTGATAAGCATTTTGAGAATAAAATTATCGGCTTTTTGAAAGCTTCATCATTCTCGGGTGAGAAGTACAATAAAAAGATTGCTATATTTCAAATGCGTTGAATTTTAATGACTATTATTGTTTCGGCAGTTTAACTATTAAGGAGTAAAATAAAGAGGATGGCGATGAGGGTGTCATAAGTCAGTTAGCCTCAATCCTTGAAAAATAAATTCATATACGATTTAATTAATTCAGTAAGTAGGTGTCGACACGTGTTAATAAAGAAAAAGATAATTTTAGAATTTCACCTTTCTAACTTCTAGTTATCTTCTCCACAACCGAAATCGAAGAAGACAGATTTTCAATGAGTAGAATTATATTGGAGGTACGTGGAAGACACACATTAGAAATCAAACTACAATAACTGCAGTTTGATTTCTTAATGTTCAGCCGGGTCGTGTACCATTAGAGTAATAAAAAATGACTGCAGCTTAGGATTCAATGACGTTGGAGAAATAAAGTTACTAAGTCTCACTCTTTCATACTTCTACTTATCGCAACAGGACAGAAAAGAAGCAGAGAGTCCTGTGTGAAAACCTCTGTCAGAGAGTGAACGTAGGTTACGAACCTCTGCTGACTGGAAATTTTTAGCCACCTCCTCTCCGATTTGTTAAAGTTGTAAGCTAGTGAATATCATGTAAGACCATTTTGCCTTCTCAACCACTGGAAGAAAAAATTAATTTAATTGAGAAGACTAACGATTCTTGATTAGTCAGTCTAGTCGACATCGTAGACGAGTATTTACCGTGATCCAGGGACGATTCGTAAAAGTTAGACCCTGGAACGTGATCTACCTGTTTGGTAAATACTGCACAACCCAGATGCAAAAATCAAATGAAGCAAGACAAGCAATTAATTTTCTCTCGGTATCCTTTTGATCCCCTCTCCTCTTCCCCTGCTGACGTGTTCCGGTTGCTTTTCTCAGTCAAACATTTTAGTATTTTAGTATTGTTATGAGTAATAATGATAACAATATTAATAAGAGGAGGAAAAGTAGATGTAAACCTAAAATTGCAGCACAAATATAAGAAATAAGCTCAAAAAGCTAGAGTTTGATAAGTAACTTTGGGGGGCTTAGTAAAGCGGACCAAATATGGGAGGGGACTAAATAGAGCGGATATTTAAGGGGTTACGATAATTATCTGAAATAAGAAAAATCATTTCCAGGTGAACGAATGGGGCATATAGCGATACTCATGTTCACTAATATGTACTCAAGATTAACACTATACATCAACTACTGAAACAACAAATGAGCAGGAGTTCCTGAGTGTGAGCTTCAGAATCTGGTGTTGACAAGACCACAGTTCATTATTTACTTGAGGTTAATGTAAAATAAAAAAATTCAAAATTGCTGAAATTTATTCTTTCCAAAGATTTTATACGCCAATATGTGGTTTATATTACATACACCAGGAGTTCTGATTTAACTCGATCTATTGAACAGTAAATTATGCAGGTAACTGGTCTATTGATTTTATTCTCTATAAGATCACGTGATAGTAACAGCCTAAATAAGATAATATTGATTTTTCGCTATCTATTTGACATGTATTGGAAAACATGGGGATTCATTTAAATTGGAACATTGTTTTCTGTATTTCATTTGGCAACATTTAAGACAAATAAAATTGCGACATGTATGTCCTGTTGGGAAAATATATATCTGAATAAAAACCATCGGTAAATATGTTCGCATTAGTTGATAAGATTTAAACAAATGAACAAGACGAAGATTTATTTCCATTACTGTGCCAAATCGTTAAATTCAATTTAAACTAAATTATAATGAAATTTTCTGTTTGAACATACCTAATTGTTGTTACAAACTATGAACACTTTATTATCATTCATGTTTTAAAAATGACATCGTTAGTATTATTTATCCGCTCATGGCTATAAAAAGTTGAAAATACATCGAAGTGACACGATCAGTCACTAAAGTAAGTCATCAAATCAAGAAGATGTGAATACTCACATCATTAAAATTAATGTCCTACATGTCTGCCAGCCCTAATCGTCACACGGTGACACATAAAGTTGGTTAAACTAGTCAGGTCCTCTTATCGTACCTTATTCTGCCCGATTTCATTAAGTTTACGTCCACATACGCCGTTTACCCTTTTATACCCAGACTTTTGACATTCAGCTTTATTATGTTTGCCTATTCGACACTTCGTTTTATCACTTACTCGACTGTTTTACTAGTTCGCTTGCTGTGATGCTACCATATGATAAAAAGTTAAAATATTTTTTAACATTGCCATGAGTAATAATTCAATTGTATTACTTTAAAATATAATTTATATTTAAAAAATAGTTGATAATAGAAACAAGGTTGTAATATTGAAGAAAATATGTTATTGTTATTCGTGCACATCTTTTCCGGCCTTGAAAATATGAATTGTAAAGTCATTCTTTTTAGCATAAAAGAATTTGGCACCCTGAACGGTAATTGCACTGAAATTGAAATAAACGGAAAATGAAACCTAATATGCAGGGAAATGGATGTAAGTGTATGATAATGTACTAATCAAATGTTTTGAAAATAAACCTTATAATGTTGGATTGAAACTGCCAACGAAGCTAAAGTAATAAAATTATTCACTCGCGTGGGTCGGTTTTAATTTATGTAGGAATTAAAGTCAATTCTTTCAGGCAGACACCATGAATTATATTAAATCTTCAATTCAGCTGTTTTAGATTGTCGTCGGGACTGCCACTAAACGTAGTCAATATATCTAATTCCACTAACGTCAATAAAATGACACCTTAATAGCCATTTCAAGGCTTTTAGGTAGAGAGATATATAACTTTTAATAGTGAGTGCATTGAGAAGGAGAAAATAGAAAAAAGTATGAAGATTTAGCTTGCAGTTGCGGAGGGTGAGTTACTAACTGCATTTCTTTGTCTTTAAAAATATTTTGTCCTGGGATATTTGAGAATAATTTCTTCATTGCCTGTATTCAAGTTTCTAGGGTGATAGAGTGGAAATTACACTGAAAGAATACCTGCATTCAGTTAAATTTTCTTAATTACGTATTTATAAATGTCAATTCAAATTTGTTTGATAGCAGACAAAATTGACTGCTGGAGTTCGTCATATTTAAAAGATCGGGTGATGGCACCACTTCCATTTTTATCACTGTAGGGTTGCTAGTTAGATAAGACTGATACTTACAGCTATCACAAATCAAATCAACCTAAACTGTTGAGTGAAAGTATTTCTCAACACTTATTCTTGGTGAGAGAATGCATTTTCGATGATTTGAGAAACTCATATTCCCTTCTCTTTTGTAATGAACATTGGTCAAATAACTAAATGTGCTTTAATCAATAATAACCCTCAAGGACCTTTAGGGGAAGGTGTTTCCAACACTCTTCTTAAGTAGAGGGGTAGTATTATACCTGTTATCATGGTGTGAAACTCAAATTTTGTCACCTATGTGGTTGGCCATTCCGATCACTGTGGGTAATAAACTGTTGACTTCCGAACTGAAACACTGACCGTTACAACACTAGCGCGCATATTCATGGAATAAAGCTTTTAATACATTTTAGACTTACCTGGCAAATTCTTTCCCCACGATAACTTGCCATGCTCCTTCGTAGTGATGCTCCATATGAGCTTTAATCAGCACGGCGATATCTTTTGCTTTGGAGCATTTCCGAGTTGCATCAGCTATTGCAACCAAAGCTGTAGCCGTAAATTCGTCAGTCAGCCAGTCACTCATTCCGCAAAAAATTAATCTGTGTAAGATTCCATTCTCCACGCATCAAGTGCCCGAGGTGACTTCCAGGTGGACCAATAGATGGATAAGAGCTTGTGCGGACTTTGATACATAAGTGATCTCAAATTTGTGTTATGTTTACTTTAAATAACATTCATTATTAGTTCATTTGGGAACCAGTAATTATTTGACTTAGTTCACTAATTTTACATTGTATAATTGAACAGAGCTTTTGGGAAGACTCATTAATGAGGTTTGCAATATTGTATGTGATTTGATAATGTGATCGATAGCCATCAATGTTCACAACTCCATAAATTTGCTTCCACATTTAAATAAAAGTCAATGTTAATCTTTTTCGGTTTCGACCATAGCAAAACAAGAGAACTGATATATGGAATGTACAAGACTGACCATAGAGAATTGCGCGCCCTGAAACAAACTGAAAGTGCTGTCATGCTGCCGATTGCGTTCCGAGCAACAGTGGCGTGTGTGCAGGGGCCACCCAGCCAATTAGCGACCAATATTCGTGCAGAGTGGCGATAATTGCACTCAAACTTGAGAACTCTATTAGAGGCTTATCGTACTTGTCTGCAGCCAGGTTTGGTTAAAGGTTTATTTGTGTAGTAACCACTATAGATAATTATAAAAGAGAGTTTTCAATTTCAGTCTTATTATTTTAATGAAGGCAGCAAATAGTATTCTCAAAAACTTTTACCTATCATTACTTTAAATTTTACCAACCTAGCATTTTGGATTTTCTCATTTTTGGAGTTATTCAACAAAGATGGTGCTGCATATGTATTTTTGAACTTTTAGAACTTATTCATGAAATGCTATTTTAATTTCAAAAAGATTCCAAAGTCTATTAAGGAAAGTGTTAATAACTCTTAAAGTGGATAGAGGAAAGGTGTCCTCTAGCCTTTCTCATGGGAAACTTGCATCATGTCGGTGCGGTTGCCCATCAACATCACTGGATGAGCATGTATTTTTATGACCTCTGATCTAACTAAAGTACATACTAACAACTGCGCCGGTGGGCACAATTCAAGGGAAACTGTTTTTAACACTCATCTTTAACAAATGAATCATCTCTAAAACATTCTTTAACTTCCGTGATTTGAAGAATTGCATATTACTAGGATTGATTATTTCCTCTCATCGAGTGGCCACAATTAGATCATGAAATAATAATAAACCATAGATTTTCTCCAAAGATGTTACTGAAGATTTGTTATAGCCTAGTTAGCCTCTAAAATAGCTTTTAAAACCCAGAACTCAATAATAGCACGGAATTACCGTATGGCAGACTGCACTCCAAGGCAACGACCATGCAATTTAACATATTTTAACAGATACATACGGTTTTATAAATAATTAATTATTAACTTATTCTTCCTGGATAAAAATCATTCATTTTTCCAATGGAATTAAATCTATTCTTAATTGAGTAACAAAATTTCGTCTATTTTTCTTAGCATTAACAGAGTACATAAGAGTCTGGTAATCCGATATCTACTCTTTCGAACAAAGTAATCCAAACGCAAGATATTCTATTGCCGCTCTAGTGAGAAAATTACATTTCATCACCTCTTGTTAATTAGCGTGAAAAAGTGCACTGGTCATCAACATCGTTGAATATGCCCTAATTTAATCAACTGGCAGGAATCTACACAGATTGCCTAATTGAATTTGAGGGCATGCATTTTCTACTGACAATGATGCCTCAACTGTAACGAAATCACGGCAGATGTAAGTCAGATAAATTACACATCACTGTTAATTTTAATGCGGACATCTTCATAATGTTTGTCCCATGTTCCCTTCAGTAAAAATTCAGTCACTGTTTGTCCAATCTTGAGTTCCATTCCCCGAGATCTAATTGACAACACAGGTAAAATAGACAGACTAACAACCTTTTTTAAATCACAATGAATTCCTCAAGTCCAGATTTATCTCCAAAGTTTCAGACCGATTTTTACTCAAATCTCAGGTCTCCTTCTTAGACATTTGCTATTTAGTTACCATATTTAATTTTCACGAAAACAGCTTTAAAACCCTCCTGATTAACGCTGATTATTTGGGCAGTTCTTAATCACAAGCATCTAACTTCCCTTTACCTCAGTAAAGAAAAATTTTTAATGCCTATAAATAGTCACATCACCACTATGCGACTATTATTATTACTTCCCCCTTAGAACGGATCCAATTATCTTCTCACATTTACAGTAGAAGTTGACCAGAAGCCAAAACTTGCACAAAAGATTTTATTTACACACAATGAAGAGAACCCTCAAGACAGGGGTTTCAAAATAATATAATTAAAGACAAAAGCATACCACTCCATATACGAATAACAAAAATGGAATTAGGAGTTATCAACACAGATTGTAGCAATTCGCCGCTAAGATCTTTACTTAGAGTTCCGACCGAGGAGTTGATGCTAAAACAAGCAAAAATAAGGCAATTAGGTTCTATCCTACTTAATAAGCCTAAAAGCAAATAAGCAGTTTAGACATGATATTTGGGTGAAAGCTAAGCGAATCAAATACACCAATCAAAATCCTAAAGGTGGGGAGAGAGCGATAGGTAAAATTATTTCAGGAATAGTATGCATGATGCAGTAATTTTTGGGAATACATATAGATATAACATTAAAGGGGCAAAACTGACGATATTTCTGCTAAATGGGTTACTTACTCTCTGATTTTGGAGTTTCGGTCGGTTCTTCGGTCACTGGTGGTTCTGTAAATTAAGAAACAAATTATAAAGAAAAATGTAGAAAATATGAATGCCCATGATCAGCTACTAAAATACAGCTCTGTAGATTATTGAAGTAATATCTGATATTCAATAAACGTAAGACTAAAAGATTAGGCATGCAAACTTGAGCACCGTAAACGTACAACTAAGGAATCCTAATTGCATTACTTAACTTCAGAGCCAGGGAAAGTCTAATCTCTAGCTTTTGTTAGACCAGTAAATTTCAAAAGTTGAAAGTGTCTTCCAATACTCATCTTGGGAAGAATAGTGGTATTCGGATGAGGAGCTCGTATTCAACTGCCTCACTTGGATCATTTTTAATCAGCTATGTTCGTCAAAATATGTGCTGATGAGTACCATGATTTCTGACATTGACAGCAACGCCACCGACGCACAAAGACTATCATTCATTAAGAAGTTAATAAATCATAAGTAGAATCAATAATCGTACCTCCTGTCACTTGGTCTTTCACATCGGTATCGTCTAAAAAAGAAGATAGAGATCATTTATTACCACGTCTAAATAGATGAGCTTCAAGACAGATGATTTATGCCTAGTAGTCAAAAACCAATACGATAAATACTTCACGAGAGAAAATGGGTACCGAATACGACTTGGTGCCTATATGTGTAGAATAAAATTAGACAACAATACAGATTTCTCAAATAGAGGCACCTTAGAGATTGAAACACTTCATTTGACTACTCTTGAGATAGAAAGAAGAATGCTGTTTCTAGATTAATGAGCTCCAGAACAGGCTATCTGTACTAAACATTAAAAATTTGTCCTTGAAATACTTTGTGAGTAAAAATATGCACAACCGTTATCCCGTTCGAAACAACACAATGTAGACTTAAAGTACACAAAACTATACAAAGAACTTGGAGACGAGAAAACCTTACTGCTTAACGTGACAAGATTCCCAAAATTCACCTACTTCATTTCTAAAACATGAATCGCTTAAAAGTATTCTAATTTAAATATCTGTGTAATAATGAACATTCAACGATGGTTAACAGACACTTGGTCGATGGAGTGCAAACAAATGGAGCGAAAAGCCAGGTAGGACTGTATGCTTTGTTTGAAGACAAGACAAAATTTTGTTTTACTCCTCAAAATCTCACATTACTAGATAAATGGTTACAACACCATTTGAATTATTCCGGATGACTATAAAAATGTTATCCAAAAGTCATCAATGCTACGAAAAAAGGTTTACTCTGGATGTATGCACGCATATTAAGTATGTAACTCTTCAAACAAATTTAAGATAAATATTTTAAAACAGCAAAGATCTAGGGATTAAGTATTTTTGTGGCATTCAGTCTCTTACTATCTTGGCACATGACAAAACCTTCTGAGACATGGATATGAGTGTATGATTGACTTTGCCTTCGTCAAATTTGTCTATCTAATCTGCCGTAATTGATACAACATACTAAGATGTGATCAAATACAGATGTGTTCTCAATGGGGTCTTTTGAACAAAGTTCAAAACAAGTTACAATACTTACTTGCAAACTCCTCATCTGCCTCAGTGGGAAGTTCGGATAATGTTCCGTTGGCCTCAGTGGCATCTGAAGAAAACAAATTTATTTTAACCACCACAAGGAGACATGAGACGCTTCCAAAGTACTAAATCACCACTTACTGATAGTAGTATTGGTCACTTTAGCCGCCATGGCAAGAGCTTCCTTTTTTATTAAAAATAGACGTTTGTAGGTGGTGAACCAAATCTCACCCTTGTGACCATAGTACTCCAATTTGGCAGTCAGGGCTGATGTCTTCTCTGTGACTGTCACCAGGCGCACTGGAGGATCGGCTCGTTTGTCGCATTTGTCCAGAGTATCTTTCGTCTCTTTTAGGAAAGTCTAGAGGGGAAAAAAGGATATACGAATTATTCTGAACTATTTATGGTACATAAATATTTATGAATCGGACTGTCATTGAATAAAAACTAAACCCTTGAGATAAAGCATTACTCTGTCCTAGCTGAAGTAAACAGCTTCATACTCCTATAAAAATTTGGAGAAGGAAAAACTAGAAGCCGAAACTATATTCTTAGTTTCGTTATGATATTTAATAAAATTCCTGTTTACCATAAATTAGGTCTATGCGGACACAATACCTGTTCTGTACCAAGCGATGTGAGAAGTTTCAAATAGATTTTATTTAATTCTCATTACTACTACATCATAAGACTAGACTAACACCCACAAAAATTATATCAATCTAACGAAAATCCAGCAGTAATGAGTAAACGACCAACAAATTTGAACTCCACTGGAGCGAGGGTACCGCAAGATTAAGTTTTATAGGATTCATCATTGTTTCGGAATAGGCTCGGACCTTAAGATTGAAGTAAGGAAGTCTTATTTTATTCTATTATTTGCCATATATATATATATACCCTCCCTTCAATAAAATTGTTGTGTATTGCAATATAAATTGGTCCAAGAAAACGACTCGTATCCTAATTGAGCGGAAGAGGGAACAAAAGACTTAATGGTGACATATTATGACAATTGTTCGACGTCTATAGTTTACAACTACATTAATTCCAAACTGATATGGAGCAAAAACAAATATTTGACCCTCCAAACTGAATCCCTTCCGCGGACATTGCATTATTCAATTGCTTTTCTATCGAGTTCGTTTATGAGTATGAAGCCCTCGTTCGTAATGGGACTGAGTAACTACAACTATTGCATGCATCAATGACAGTCTAGATTATTTGAGCGGCTGTGTAGCGAATGTTTCTTGAATTGTAAAGTTGAACCAAGTATATAAACCATTGATAAAAGGCAAATACCCGCATAAATGTACTCAGTAATGATTAAAAACATGACAGATTCGTTTGCAAATATTCCTGAGTCGTGTAAATATGAAAGCACAGAGTGAACGCGGTTCAATTGCCCACAATGTTCAATACTAGTAACGGTGAAATAAACCGCGGAAGAGAAGAAAATTCGTTTCAAATGGAAAAAGTGTACACATCATGGCATGAGTAAGATAAACAACCCTAAGTATTTGAATATCGTTAAAGGGATCATTTAACTTCTAACTAACTGACAATCTTTAGGTCTTTTTAGTATTATTTTATATGTTAAACCATGTTAGAGAATTCGTCTTTTTATCTGTGTAAAATGAAGATTGACATTTAACAATAATAAAAACGTTCACATGCTTGTTTTTGCGTCGTAGAATAATAAAAATAGGGGAAATAGTATAGATCTAGCGCATTTTACACTCGAGATGGATGGGACATTAATGAGGAAAAGTCAAAACCAACATTTTATTTTATATCTTCCTCCCTTTTCTATTGAAAACAACGTTTAATTACGGAATTTTTTATCCCAACTAATGAATAATCTCTACAGCGCACTATTTCCCTAGGGCAACTGGATATCGTTATATGAAGCTCTAAAATTTCTAAATAAGTCCCCTCTTTCCTCTCTAATGCTATTTAATGGAAATTTTGAAATTACCCGCTGGAATTGCATTATATATAAAAGTAGTGGTAAATACGATCTGAAAAGGGATTAAAACCACGCAATTCAATCTTCATTAGGCACCTAAAACAAACATGCCGAATATTTTTCTTCGTAAAATTCGGTACAATAAATTATAATATTTTCAAAATTCAAGCCGATATTTTATTAAATAAGCGCAAGTTTAGACTAAGAATTACTGCAAAAACGCTACGCTGAGAATTTCGAACTTCGAAATTCAAAAGTACTATTTCTTTTTAAAGGAATGAATGAATGTAATATTCAGTGAAAAAGTTGATAGAAGTTAGAATCGAAGAATCAGAAAATTCTGCACCAAACTTTCCAATTATTGTTCCTTTGTGCTTATGCATGGAAATGAAGTCAACTCTCCACCACATTACCAGCTAACCAGGTAGTAAATCAACTCCATAACCTAGATTAATTCTTAATAAAGCGACGAAAAGATTGAACTGTAAGTTCGACGACATTGCAGTCACAGTGGGTAGCCAAGAATAGATTAATGGCCACATACTGTCATATCAGCGGTGACATGGCATGGCAATATCTCGTACCTTGAAGAGTGAATACAGGGTAAAAGGGAAAGATTAGGCACAAGTTTCGAAGTGGAAAAGGGTATTCAAAAACAAAAAATGCTGAATTCCAGATGTTGCTTGGAATTCATCTTCAAATGGGGGAATGGATTAAGACGAGCCCTCTTAAACGATAAAATAGGGAATTTCTCTGGAAGTGCTTGACTGGTAAAACAGCGCTAAGAAAGCATGCCATCTAGAACATTAGGTTTATTTGACCCAGAAATAGAGCTTTGGTTTCAAATCCTATTCACTTTTCTTGGTTGTGCTCGTAGGATAAAAATGAAATTGATAGAATGCAAGAATCAAGATCGACAGTCACTATAGGTTGCAAAATAATAACCTACGAAGAAACTTAAAATTAAACTACTATGAGTTAAAACGATCTCAACAGTTCTAATGTATCATGGTGCAATTTGAACACATCATATGTCGTAACCGCATCTTAAGGCTAGTCAAGTGGAATCAATCGACAACCGTCATCTCATCACCGCTTACTCACTAAAGCCAATCATACACTATACATCAATTATATACTGTACTTACCTTAGTCTCGGCAATTATTTTCTTCATATTCTCCACATCCTCCAGTGAGTAGATAGGAAGACCTGTCTTTCTATTCTCTTCCTCCTCTGTTAGAGAGTCATTGAGGGTAAGAATATACTCTGATGCAGTCAAAGTGTTTGACACACTATTCACCTCCATCACAAGTTTAATTGGCTCTGCTGTACTTGTCAATATCTCCTTCAGTGCAGTCAGAGCTTGAGGTAATTCAGCAAAGGCTTTGATTCGACTTTTTATGGGATCGACAATCTCACGCAACTTGCCAAGATGTTCTTCAATAGCCTATGTGGAGGAAGAGAACGTGTTAACAGTCCAAAAAGCCTCCATAGTATAGACTGAAGAACGAGTATTACTTACCGATCGCGGAGCATAGTAACTCTCATCGTCATACCACAGGGAAATCGCCTTCATGATGGTGTTGAGATTGTCTATTTCCTCTTTGGTTGTATGGTCAACAAAGTCCTTCTCGATATCTCTGCGCGTGCTGTAAATTGTCCGCTCCAATTCATTCTTGGCTTCGTATAACAAATCACGCTCTTTGTCTGCAGCGTCAAATTCATGAAGACTGGGAAGACACGCAAATAAAATAAGTCAATTTGAAATAATTTCGGTTACACACTGACTTAGAGCTGTCTCTTTACAACCAGCATAATCGACTGAAGTCCCTAAAAGTGGAAGTAGCTTAGAAGTCTAGAATTCAAAAGGCGGAGCTAGGCTAAACTTTCAATTTTCACCGGCTTAAACAAGTTGTGAGGAGTGAGAGTTGTAGCAAATGCAATTGCACTGATTGAATCAGAACAAGCATCTACCGGAGACTAATGAAGATGAACTGATTTTTCTTTAAGCTCAAAATTCGCCTATGCACATCTGGGTTAATCAGTGGATTCCATTTAAGATGTCAATAGATGAATCAAATGCCTACACAAACGTGCATATAAACAAGCCACTTTAGGGCAATCAAATGATTTATTATAGATACACAGAGGAACATTAAGCTCGACAATGACCAATTGCAACTATAGGGGCAAAAACAGAAGCGGTTTGCCACAACGACATAAAACTTCTTCATAAGTATCCTCTATTTCTTGAATCGGGTTCATAAAGGCAATGATTTTTTATTAAATTACATAAGTAAAACTGAAGTGCCCTTCTTTTCTCCAAAGTCTGCATTATCTTGGAATAATTACATTGATTTGGGTCATATTTGAAAATTTTTTCCCAGAAGGAGGTTAACGATTTTGTTTTCTTGGCCCCATCTTATATTCACTCAACATAACACAAGTTTGCAATCTTATAAAGAACGGTAACCTAACACTTGACGAGTTAGATCGAGCTATACAAGAGTCTTTGACAAAGTAATATTGACCACCAGTATTATGAACATACGATAAATAGTGTATTTTGACTGACATAATAGACACCTATCCGTTTATGTTAGTTCTACCAAGAGAAAAACGACCATGCATAGAAAGTATGTTAGGAAATCGGAAGAAGTACAAGCACTTACATTTTCATAGACGCGCCAACTGATTCGCTTGGAGGATATACAGAGTCCAGAATTTCCACATGGAAGGTGAGAGGATGGACCATTGTCTAAACAAAGAACACAAGGAATTGTATGACGTGGTTAAAATTTATGCAAAGTTTATTAAGAAATCGAATTCCATAAAGTCGGTTACTTATTAATAGTTAGTAGGACTTATTTTGCAACTTACTTTTTGCAGGGGAGGGACAGGAGTAGTAGTAGTAGTTTCAGTTGGTTCGGTGCTCTGAGTAGTTGAAGACTCCTCATCTTGTTTCTAAAGCCCAAATGCAGCAGAAACGATAAGGGAGATTTGTAATCTCGAAAAAAAATAAACGGATCTTGAACTCAACGTACAGTATCATAGCTTGAAGGTTGATCTGTTGTTGGAGATGAAGTTTCAGTGGTCTTTTGTTCAGTGTCCTCTTGTTTCGCCTCCTTCTGATCTCCAGATCCAAACAAGCTTGATATTCCGCCCGTGAGTCCTTGATAAAAATATAATAATATATAAATGAGTGAGAAGACAAGAAGAATAGTCACTGTCAAAAAGGTCCGGTAAAACTTTGAGAGAGTAAGCCCAAAAAGTAAACTCATAACATCCCGACTGTGGAAAGCAAATGATATTTATAGTGATAAGAGCCCAATTCGATGACATATTGATTATTTAAATGATAAGATCGTTGAAGAAAAGTACTTTCCAACACTAGTGTTGAACAAAGAAATGACACACTGAAGCCATTTTGGTAAGGAGCTTATATTCTGCCAGCCATACCTTGACTAGGTCGATAGACAAAGCTGTTCGTTGGATTTGGGCCAGAGTACTGATAGAGTAACCACTTACTTGATAAATGACACATAGTGCACACGATGATGTTGGTCGACGGGGAGAGACAACTTCCAAAGTTCTTAATTTTCTAGAGTAAGACACCAAAAAGTGTCTCTTATGTGCAGATGCCTTTTTAAGACCTTACTCATTCGCAGCTGAATCTGTTTAAAATGTGATTCACTATTATCCAGGGATAGAATGCGACGTTCGATATTTAACTTGCGTATGAAATATTGATCCAACTCATGCGGAGAAAGAAGAAAAGGAACGAGACTGAACAACACAAAGTCCGAACCCATTAATACTTAAACGACATTGGTGAGATCTTGAAAAAAGCCTTTAACTTACTTGACAAAAACCCCTTAAGTTCTATAATTTATAACATTTAGAATATCGCTTCATAAGAATTGATTTCAAAACGGTGGGGAACTAACTTTCAATTGTCGACTTCACAATTCCTTCATGAGCCATTATGAGATTCACCTCAGACGTTTGAAGAATACCACTAGCATCCAGTTCCAGATGAACCTTCACCGCCTGCGGTTCATTTCCACTCTTTTGGAAATTTTCAATCGCCTCGTTCACACCTGAGATATTCACCCTCAAAATGGTATTATCACCCTGTAGGTAACTAAAATGGGAAAAATCAACGATTATATTGAACAAACCTGGAGTGATCAGTGGGAGTTTCACCGTAGTGAACATGGAATGCAATATCCTTTTCCAAACGGGGGAATTTGATTGTGCGCTTTTGGGGAAAAAGATTATAGGCAGGAAAGAGAGTCTTGGTTACGAGCTCCTCCTTAGTGGAATCAGCTGATGTGTTGATGCGGGGGAAAGTGACCTAGAGTGAGGAGTTAAAATGTACGGAATTCAGAATAGAGATCACTGACTTATACGTATTACTTACAGCAATAGGGTAGCGGGTCATATCACGTAGAACAATTCTCTTTACGAGAAAACCGCGTGTATTCGCAGCTGCCTGATAGATAGCTCCCATGGCTGCAGCTTCATCTGAGTTGACGCTCTTTGCTACGGTAGTTCTGTACAGAAGAAATAGACGCCATTGATTACCAAACTGTGTTTACCATGCTACTGAAATGATTTAAATAGAAAAAAAAAACAACTTGTTTGCTAGGGAAAGAATGGCTGCTTGAACAGCTGGTATACGGGTGCCACCACCGAAGACTATGAGATCCCGAAGATCGTTACCAACGTTAACTGAAAAATTTTTACCAACTTCGATAGCAGATTGGAGAACAGAGGGCATGCGACCGAGGAGATCTTTGCACATCTCTTCCAGATCGTCACGGGAAACCTTAACACGAAGATCCAAACCATCGTAGATTTCTTCAGCCTAAAGAGATAAAATGCTATATATTTGTATGAGTAAATAATACTTCATTACACAGTTCCACAATTGTGCTAATGAAGTTTAATAATAACAGATCCTGCTCAAATTATCTTGAAAATCCTGCATACAAACTTCAGCAAAAGACAAGACTCGCTACCAGTAAAGAACCTACTTAGTTCTTCAACATCGTACGCTGAGCTATCGATTTGGTACCAGCAGGAACTGGGAAGTAGAAACACAATGGAGGTTTTTAATAGAATCATTTTATGATCTTTGGAAATCCGATTTATTTCATCTCACTTTCTCAAAGAATCGTAATGTATTTTAACGCATCAGTATTCTCAACCCTTGATGCATTAAGCGCAATTGATTATTTTCCATTAACTCATTTCATTCATTGATTATAATAATCACACAACGTAGTCAATATGATAAGTGACTGAGAAATAGCCACTTTAGAGAAAAATATTTGAGGAAAGATGATTAAAGTCACTTAACCATCAATTGGCTCACTAATTTTATCACTCACCACAGCAAAAATCTCTTTATTGGCACTCAAGACTTTGAAAACTCGACTGGCCTCCATCCTAAACTTCGCAAGAGTACGGGCATTCTTGATATCACCATTGATTTTGTGCGCCTCCTTGAATTTCTTAATGAGATGTGCTTCAAGGCGATCGATAAAAGCGTTGGTGCCCAGTGTGGTATCGCTTCTATAAGTAGAAAAAGAAGAGAGCATGGTGGTGGTTACAAAACATAAGGCCTGAAACCTTAACGAAACAATTGCGTACCGTGATTCATCTATTGATCAGTTCTATGAGTAGTTCAGTTTGACGATATTAGCGATGATTTCCAAAATTTACAATATTTTTGTATGCAACCTTAAATTTAGGACATAGTGTCCTAGAAACCCACCATATTTATTATTTGTCTGTTAAAATTCAAAAACACCAGTCCTAATTGAATAGACGCATTTAGTTACTTCCATATTCCAATTTTGGTTTAAAATGGGTCTAAAAATTTAGCGATATGAGATAATAGGGAGTGTGACCATCCTAGGTTTTACAGTTAGTAACTTAATACTGTGAACATCCCCATTAGCGCAAGCAAGCACAAATCGAATACTATTGCAAAGTTAATAAATGTGCAACTACGGATTCCGAAGCCGTTACCGCGACTTCCAAGACGGGATGGATGACAACCACATACAAGTCCGTGGAGTCAGAAATCACACACACCATGCCCATCGATAGTATTAGAAAGCACTGAAGTATAGATAAAGAACTCACGCAATTCCACGAATGAAAACATGAGGATGCTCGCCAGTGGTTTCTCCATTCGCTTTAGCACTCTCGTACGCTGAAAGTTGAGAAAATGTCCAAGCTAATGAGATCAATTTGAATTTCTACTGTTTTTATATGATTTTTGAAAGACGCTTACAGACTATGGTAGCAGTCGTACCAGTTGCACCGACATCGAAGAAAGCATAGACAGGTTTATTGTCGATTAATTTTACCCTGTTGTGAATGAAATCCAAAGCAACAGCAAGATTGTTGGACATGAGTTGAATGACATCAATATCAGCTAGATTAGCAGCTCTTAAAATAGCCCGTCTCTCAGATTGCGAAAAAAAAGTTGGAACAGTGATCACCGCGGTCTTTATTTCAGAATCTAGAAGGCGAATCAATGATTACGAAATTTACCACATACTAGCAAATGTTTCAGCCGTCCGTCTTACGTATTTCAAAAACATAGCCAGTAGGGTCTCAACAGTATATTCTTTTCCACTACAGATAAAAGAGGAAATAAAGTAAATAAAGAGGAAAGAAATAAAAACAACATACTTGACATTAAATGCAAGTTGGTTGTATTTTGAACTGAAAACTAAATTGTGATAAGGATATCGTTTAAGATATGCCTTTACTGTTGGATGATCAAGGGTTTTGCCAACAATGGATGGCAATTCAGAGAAAACAATCTTCGGGTCCTTCGTCATCTGAAATTCGAAACCATGTGCGTAAGTAAAAATATGAAAATTTAATCACAAATTAATGAAAAGGTTGAAGTATACGCTAGCTACTGCTCCGTTGCCGAATAGACGATTACCCTCTTTAAGGACGAGTACGGTGGGAATCGTTCGTTTTGATGTACTAAAAAGTGAAATTTAATTTTTAGGGAGTTATACCTATCCAGAGCTATTTCCATCGGTAGACCAGGCTAGAGGAAGAATTTAAAAGATCTACAAAAGCCCTACCCTAACAACTGCAACTTTTGTAAAATCCGTTCCCAAGTCAATTGACATTGAAGATAATCCATTGCAAGTTGACAACAGAATGGAAAGACTGAGGAAAATGGATAGAATTTTCTTTAGCGTCATTGCCGATAATGTGAAACCTAGCGGACAACACGCAAAATTAAGATAACGTGTTGCTCTATGATTGGATAATTCAAAATCACCAATGTCATTGAAATCTGAAAAACAAATTCAGGAAAGACTTTTAAGATAACAGCTAATTTTTACGCCATTTTGCATTTGTTAATATGAAATGATTTATACATTTTTTTGGATTTGTGATGATTTTTCGATTAAATATCATACAGAATTACTACACACTTTCAAATATCTTATTCGATTTGAGAGTTAAGTGTTAATTTCGTTCCCCGTTTTTTCCCTAAAATATGCTGAGTCTTTATTTTAACGTATGTAAATTATTGGCTGATATTGCAGACCGTTTTCATTTAATGTTGTGAATTGTTCCCATATTACCAAAATGCGTTAAATTATTTCCCTTTATATTCTGGATAGGGAATCATTAGAATACTGTTTTCAGCTCGAAAATTCATCAACTAAACATGATCACAGAAATTTATCCAATAAATCTCAAATTCAAAATTTGCTACATTTCTCCTTCTATATTAACTTATATTTGACATCTAAAATGGGAATATAATAAAATGTATTGAGGACAATTTCAACTGCTGTTTGTTGAACCCTCTTAAATGACACATTAAATGTAGTCGATTTCTTTATTTTCCTTTTTCCCGTTTATATGTTTTCGATCTCCTGAGCGAAGCTCGCAAGCTTCATTTAACATTCAGTAAATTATCGATTATACTGGATTTCCGTTCTCGTGCCTGCATGCACTCATTGGCAAATAAGATTGCCAAATATGTGAATTTATATTATCAAATTAATTTACTTATTAAAAGAGCGGCCGTTTGTGCTACAAATCTTTACCTATTGTCTTGTATTGCTAGATATTCTCAAAATTTGTCCTTTACATTTTCAATTTTATCCTAATTTATAACTTATCCAATTAGCTACAAGTTTACTTAATTTTCTTAGTGCAGATAAGAGATAAAAATAGGCGCCTTTTTTGTTCTTTCATCTTCACCTCTAGCTTTGCAAATTCGCCATTTTTGTAATTAGCATTTTACTCAACCAGGGGAGAGAAATGGCTGTGGTGACCAAACTAGCAATATATTAATTCATTCGGAGAATCGAGAGGTCGATAAAACAGAAATAAAACATTGTAGTAACTAGCAGACTTGATCTTTTATTCCTGATATAATCTCCAGTTTCTTTATCCCAGAGCAAATAGTTAATCTTGCCTGATCCCTTAACAGTCCTCGCACTAAATGTTTTTGGTATTAGTAATACACTTACTTAAATACAGTAATTCGAACTGGCTTAGTTTAGGACTGTCCACTGACGTATGTCTGATTTGTGTTGGCCTTCTCGAAAGAATATAAAATGACCATCTACAAAATCTCCTGTTCGGTTGGGCAGAATATATATTAAAATGACGTGTTTAAAATCTTGAATACCACCTAACTAGCTAATTATTTGAAATAAACGCGAGAGAGATGATTTTGACTATTAGTTACTGTTAATGAGGTAAACGGATTGATCGAAGAACTTGATCCAGAAATATTCAACTGATGACATCCCATCTCAGCTAATTCGATTATGGATCGAACCTATTCGGATATTACCTAATTGGGATTAAACAAAAACGAGAGATACCTGATGACCTAGTTTAAAATTCTGCGCAATTGTTTGACATTCTACTCTCAATCATCAACAAAAATACAATTTGAAAATTAATCATAATTATTCCCCTCAGCCCGTAAATCCTGACAAATTCAAACACGACACTTCGCTTCTGTGCTATTTCTCAATTTCAAGTGCGCTCAAAACAGGAAACCCGTCTGGTCTACATAATGAAGTTGATAACCCACAGCAGAATATTGCCCAGTTGTTCTCCAGTGTGTTCCCTAATCTGAAGCCGAATTACGTTATTTGATCCGTTGACTTATGAAATTGTCCTTTTGAACCGATAGGACAAAACAAAACGTTATCGCGCTAACATAGGAGTATGCAGTTTTTTAATCTGTAGCTGACTTATCGAAGTTGATGTGAACATGGCATGGAGAAATGTCGTACTTAGAAACAGACTGATCGGCCCATGTGTACGCAGCAGATTAATACAAAATGACGAGCCAGGTGAATATCTCCCTGTTCACCTTCTCATTCGCAAATCGTCTTCCCATAATTTTTCGGTTTGGATGCTCCATAAAAACAGCGGCATTCAGTGGTTAAGCAACATAGACTATCTAAAGAATAGCTCACTAGAATAAATGTTATTATTAATTATTAGCAACGATATAAGGCTTCCCCTTAAATCATTTGAATTAATTCAAACGTAGAATAAACTCCAACACTTATTCATGTCATAAAAAGAGGAATAACAAATAGTAGAGGAAAGGGATGGAGGAAAAAATTAACTAAGAGCAGACGGTGCAAATGATCGCGCGGCCTCGTCGAACGTATTATCCTGGAAAAATAATAAAAAGGAGTTATCCAATCACTTAAAAGAAATTGAAAATACATTGTAAAACAGCACTAAATAACGAGTCACATATTCCAATAATCGATAATATTGACTGCAGGATAACTAATTGAAAATTAAATCTTAGGTAATTGTGTGATAAATGGTGAATCGATATTATGATGTCTGCTATTCTGAGCAAATAGGAGAGTAAATCACTTGAAAAACAACCAAGAAGTGGGTACATAGCATATTGGATATGAAGGGCAGAGTCAGGTTATTAGACCGTACACATTCTAAACACATTTTAGAACAGGCAAGCGGACTTCACTGCGTCAATCTCACTTACCAACAGCTGATCTAAAAACGCATTACGGCAGTCATCTTACATCTATGTGAAAAAAATTACCTTAAAAATCTGCCATCAATGGGAGCAGAAAATTAAAATATCATCTCCTAAGTGTACTGGTGGGATGGGGAGGCATCGGTTTCAATATCTATCGCGCACATCTAGCGAATATGACCGATTCAACAGTTAACTGCTGGTAGAGAGAGAGGGATAGTAGAATGTGAATTTCTCATCAGATTCTCCAGGATATTTCCACTATGTCCAAAAATGCAAGTTGAAAAAATAGTTTCCCTCAAAGAGGTTGTAAGTTTAATCCATGTTTATAAAGACTTTCATAAATTATTGCCTGATCAAAGGCTTATTAGTTAATAGGTGAGGATAGTGAATAAAAAATTCACGAAAAAAGTTACCATTTTAACCAGTGATTCGAGGAAGGGATGCGACTTATCGGTATCTCGAACTTGTGCGGTGTAACGGTTGATAGACTAAAAATAGAATGGATATAGAATCACAAAATAAGTTGACGAGAAAACAACGCATGACAATAAATTAACTAAAAAGAACTAACCTCGAGCGGCCTTCCAGTACTTACAGCTACTAAAATCATATTCAAGAGAGAAGCACTATGATTAGGATCCTATAAAGAAAATAGATGCAAAAATTATATCACGATTCGTTAAGCAAGATAATATAATAATGGTTTACATGGAAAAGAATTAGGTTGCCGATCTTGTGATAAAATTAATACTCACGATATCAAGGGCCTGTCGAAGTAAAGACTCAGCATCGGCATGGCGATAAAGAGAAATTAAAGCGACAGCTTGTCCGTTGAGAAGTAGAGTAGAGGGTTTGTTCTTTTCTTGCAACTCCTGGTAGATATTTAGAGCTTCGGTCACCCTTTCACCTCCCTAGATGGATGAAAGCAGAAAACAATGGAAAACAGCCTAATTTACAACCATGACATTTAACTAGATTATATCATTTACCTGAGCCAGATAGAACTCAGCAGATGCGAGCTGACAGGATAGGGCATCCTCGTTTTTAGCTTGCATTTTCCGAACGATTTTTCCAGCAAGGTCAATACGATTCATCATAAGAAGACAATGGACAGACATTGCATCACTAAGAGAAAAAAAGACAAATGAAAAGAGGGGCTTATCAAGACTTATTAAAAAACCTCACCATAAAATATCCGACGATTGATGAAGAACTTTGAGGGCCTTACCAGGCATCTAGAATGAAATATTAAACACATTTTGAAAAAACACTTACATTAAGATTCATAAAGATTGTAGCTCCAACGAGGAGAGCGGTCGGATCTTTAGCGGAAATATTTTCAGAGAGAATGGTCTCAAGTACTTCAACGACAGCATCACTGAAAAAGTGAGCGATCGTAATTTTAAAAAATGTATATTACTTAGGAAGAGTACCAGCCTGTTGTTTGGCTAAAAGTAGGACAAGTCGGAATTCAGGAAGTTCATGAGATTCAGGTATTTCGTTAATGACAACATTGTATTTCTTTTGGGCAATGTAAGCTTGATACGTCAGGAGATCAACTTGATCACGAAATTCTGGACCAACAACCTGTAAGAAATTAGCAGAAAACAAATAAATCAATAAGGAAAGTATATTTAACAAAACACATTATATAGAAATAAGTCATAATTGGAAAAATTCCAAACTAGTTACGCAAAAAATTAATTACCGGAATTCCGTGGAGAAGTTTTAAACACTCCTGAAAATTTTCTATTAAGAAGCTATCTTTGGCATCTTGGATGATCGACTCAATATTCATTGCCGCAAATACGTGGACCTGGATTGATCCTGAAGGCTAGTTGAGCATAAGGCGGATTTGAAATGACCTTAGATTAAAGCATGTGTTAGGATACTAATTACAATGTATAACATATTAGATAATTAATTTATTTAAAATATCAAAAAAATTTGACGATAGGGCATTTAAATAATTTTATATGTCGTCATACCAACTGCCACCAAAGTCAAAAGGTCGTATTTTGTCTGTGACTATGGCTGCTCTTCCGAAGCTTACCGGCATTAAGGAGCTAAGAATTCTCTTTTCTCCTGTTAGTGCCTCTAGCACCGGTTTAAGGTAAAAATTTTCTAAATTTTATCTTTGCTTTAATCCTTGAATGAATTCTTGGTATCCAGTTGAACTTAATTAATTTAATTTTTATCCCCTACCGAGTTTCTGTATTTTCTACTCTAGACGTCTTGATTTTTCTTTCAGAGAATTCATTAGCAAGAGCTATCCTTGTTTGAAAAGCAACAATCCAAACGTCAAATTTATGATTCGCGAAGCTGACAATTCACCTGCTCACATATACGCCAGATATGCCTTCGGAAAAGAGCACTCAGTCTCCGTCGATGGCTGCTCATCTTCGGAAATCCTAAAGAAGCTTAGTGAGCTAAACTCTGCATGATTTTCTTCCCCCTTGAATTAGTTGTACAGTTTCAGAAACCAAATAGAAGTCTAGTTGATAATCGATATTTTGTATTTATTTAAACAGCTTATCAGTTTAAGAAAATACTGGCAGTCTTGTAGCCTTTAAAATTCGTTGCACCGTTTTAAAGTAGCGACTTTCGGTTTCTTCCACGCGTTTTCTCCCCTGTTCTGATCCAATTTCCAGGTACATGTGATAAAAATCTGCGTGTTTCTGAAGTAGATCAAAACGTTTTTCAGTTTCGACTAAGGATTGATTAATGGTATATGCTCTATTTAAATAAGTAGCTCACATGAAGAGTAGGCTCGGGTTCTTCTGTAAATTTTTCATCAGATTCTGCCAGCTTCAGTTGGTAAACGAATTTCCTGTCCATGGAATACACTTTCAATCGTTCCTTTGAAGAGGCAATGTGGGTTTTAGGTCACAAAATTTAATGAAGTTGTGTTTGCGAATTATGCTTTATCTATTACCTCATCAGGTGGTGAGTCGTCGTCCAGGTGTTCAGTTGCGAGTAGAATTATGCGATTGGAGTCATGGCAAGCTGTATTCCAGTGAGACCAACTGAATGCCATTACTGTGCTCAGTAAAGCCATCTGTTCGTACAGCCTTTGCTCTGTCAGTTCATTCTAGAATAAATACAAAGCGAAATAATAGGATTCCCAGATTTAGGATTGAGTAGATACACTTCTAGCTACCAATATAGTAAGGAGGAAAATTTATTTCTAGGTACGAATACGAAAGACCAAGTGCTTGATGAAAAAATCCCAAAAGAATTTTATGAATTACATTTACCGAAGATATTTGATTTTGCTTTCTATGAATAGAATAGACGATTTCGGAATTTTGCATTTCTATTTGTGAAGGGTTTTAAGAAATTAAAGGCGTATTTTTACATATGTTGATATAGTCGAATGTGACTGCTGATATAAAGTAATTCACCTTCTCGTTGCATTCCACCCGTGTGCACGAGTCAAGCCTTGGAAAAAAGTTAACTCCCGAGGCTCTAAGCACCTCTATAAGCTCATCAGGAGTGAACCATCGTCCAGCAACATGTTGTAACTCCAATGCACCTTCATCTCTACAGGCCGAAGCGAAAACTGAAGGAAGACCAGATCGTTCAAATGTACGACTGAAACGTGGACCGGCTTTCGAGGTAACTTTTGTTAGATCTGGTCGGCGTCCAGCCGAACTCTTTCCACTTTCATCTTCCTCAGTTCCGAGTAAGGATGTTGACTTTCCTGTAGTAAACATTCCAGTTTGCTGCCTGGGTGTCTCATCTTCAGTCGTCTTGAGTGGGTCAAGAATTGCTTTTGGGTCTTCTGCGAGAATGGCTATGCGGTCATCCAGAACATGAAGATGTACCTTATGATATAAGAAAATGAAAAAAAGACGCGACATCAAATGTACCAAATTCAAGTATTGTTCATGTATAAATATGATTCAAGTATGTGTTTATCTCGTATTTAGATAAAGATTTAATAGTCCTGGTAGGAATTATTAAAACGGTCAGCAATATAGTTTTCTGTCACTAAATCCGTAATCCCCATTTTGAGGGGATCCTAGTTAAGTGAGAAGCTTCCAACTATATATGTTTGCAGAAAAGAGGACAATGCTCTTACACTATTGACATGATCACCGTTCCTCATACGTAATGATCAACAAGGACTACCATTGCCCAATGTCCGGTTGTTTTAAGTCCTATGAAAGAAAAGTATGATTGAGAAGCCATATTTCTGAATGCTATCCTCGGCATTTGCATTAGATTCAGTTTAAGTCTTTTGTAAAAACAACAGCGCATATTATTACGAGCTGAGAAGAGAGGAAGCAGTAATTATCGCGAATACTATGGATCTTTTCCCAACTTATTTCCTCTATGCCATAACTATACATTTGTCTGTCCAAATGGCATAGTACAGCTAAAAAATGACCATATTATTATACGTAATAATTGTCTATTGTGGGCAGGTTATAATTAATCCCCTACCTAAATTTCCAAAAATTATAGTCCTAGGTGGCAGATTTAATTAATTATGCTGGAAATTAATTTATTTTTAAAATGAGTTGATGGAATGGAATAATTATTTTTATCCAAATTTGGAATCGAAGGTATCTGGTAAGGAGAAAAATCCACAATAGAGAGATTTTTTTCTTGCAATTTGAAACAGGGTCATGGTAACTGCATATAAAGTATTCTTTTCTTCGCAATTTGGGATCGTTGTAAATTGAAGACTAGGATTTCAATGTCGTTAGACGTAAGGTTTCACTTCGGAAAATTTAAAAGGCCGAATACCAAAACTTCCTTCATTTCCCTTGTCTAGATTTTCAAATATAAACTAAATTATTTCTTCCAATTTTACCCTTGTTTGACGAAGCCAATTCCTTTAACCGTTTGGGAAAAAAAGAATGATAGAAAACGTATAGCAAGCATACATCTTTTGAATTAATGTTCTTGGTTTTGTACAAACCCGATGCTCAAGTGAAAATTTGGAAACCTTTGTGATTAGCTGACCACGTGAAAATAACTGACTAAGAATACAATTAATAAAACATGAAATTTAGGAGGAAAAGTGTTTAGAAAAATGCAAATCAATAAATTTTACGGCCCTAGCTTCACACGTGTTTTTCAGCCGTTTTGTTTAATCGATTTTCCGCCTCACTTAGTTATCTTGTGCTAATGTGTTGACCAAGCGAAAAATCGGTAGAACTCCAAGTCCAACTGCATTCAATTTCTATTTCGTGATTTGATTAATGGATTATTCTTTTGTCTAAAATTGTTTTAATGATCTTTTAATCTAGTTATATTTAAAATGAACTAAACATTTTTTCTGGTTTGTATATACTCAGATACATTAACTGAAACAAAATTATTGAATGAAATCAAGAATTACCCTAATATATGCTCCGGTGATTGTAATTAGACACTGATCAGCTTCAATTTTATCAGAAAGAAACTCCTCATCTGGGATGCCCATTGATTCAAGAGGCCCTAATGCTGTTAATTGAGGAGAAGGTGATGTTGGTTGTGGTTGAGGTTTAGAGGCAAGCACTTTCCCCGTTTCTGAACTAGCAGGCAGAGGGGCGTGAGAATGCCTTTGAGCACTCGAAGATGATACCGCCATGAGTTTTGGTGATTTTAGCGGATGTTGGGCGTCTGATGTCTCATCATTCTGAGATTGACTTTTCTGGATTAGATCTGTTGTTGTGAGGGTAGCCTCAGATATCGCTTGAGTAATTATCGAAATTGCTGGAGGTCTTTCTTGCTGCTCAACTGTATGACTTGTCCCTACGACATCAATTTCGGCGCGGACGCCTTTGAAAATTTTCCTTGGCAGTGGTCTCATCTCCCAATGCTTAAAGTAAATGCGAAAAATTTTAATCATAAGAATCAAAGAATCCTATTAAGGGGCAACGAGATGCTCTTAGTGTAATAAAATGCTTATCCTAAATGAGTTTCCTCTGGATGTATCCTTTTGTTCCACTTTAAACACTAAAGGTCTAACGGTGAAATGCATGTTCAGCAGTTATTTCGTACTTTGAAACCGTATTAGACTGATAGTCGGATTTTCAAACAAATTTGAAAGAAACAAGTAATTTCACATATTTACCTCTAAAATTTCAAATACTGAAAGAAAATCACATTATTGATGAATGACAGGATGCTGACAAGCAAAGCTCAAAATCGCCGACAATTTATTATCTTTGGATGGGCAGTTCTCGTAGATAGTCTATAAGTCGCCCATCATCTTTATCAACATGCTGGTGGACGTTTCTACGCATAGCTTGATAGCATGGACAAAAGCTGCCATCGATCCAGCAGTATTTAAACCTTCAAACAATGACTTTCATTCATGTTATAAGCCGCAGGAGCGTTAGAAGTAGACTCGCAACATTGCTGGACCAGAATAAAGCACATGCGTCTGCACGCAGATTGGACCAATGCAGAAGCCGAACCATAGGTTAGTGTGGCCATTGGCTAGTTCTAGCGTTATAATCATTGGTCGCTACCGCTCTGGGTGAAGATAGGGACAAAATGGCCTACTGCTCCACCATTTTTAATCTTTGTTTAATGGTCCATATTTCCACCTTTCATACATTACATAGATTTTATGGCCTTTCACATTTAATTGTCTTATCTATCTGATGTGCTTTAATAAAGATCTATTTAGACCACGCTTCCTACAATGTAAAAAATCCATATTGAATTTGTAAATTGCCTTGGAGTAGCTACACTTTTATCTTCCTAGCATTACAACAGCGCCGAAATAATCTTACTCCAAGGAACAGAGGTTTAAAACTTTAAATTATCTGAAAGTCGTGGCAAATCTGTCACTAAAACCCATTTTCATAGTTGGAATTATATTTTATTTCTTCTATCATTAATGGTATTTGTTACTTCATTGCTAATCTATTGCATGATTTCACAACTATACAGCTGCGATTTTATGTTACAAGACTTCAACATATTCCTATTGTACTTGTTAGCATTTGTTTTGGCAAAAAATCGGTATTTCCCTCCAAAATAAATCTACTTAAAATAGCCTACTTTCCACCTCTTTAATTCGCGCTTCTTCACTGATCTTTGATGTTCAACTTATTCTTACCAAATTTGAAAATGGAATGATGGTATTTGTAGCTAGTGAAATTAGTTAGGGAATCGAGGAAGAGCAGAATATTTCGTAAATCTCTGCTTTCTTTTTAAGGTGAATAGCTCAAAGAAGACTTTTAAGTTTATCAGCTAAAGAGTACTGCTACTAGAAGAAATTCGAAAAACGGATTATATAATTTCCCTTTAGATACTGGCAACTGTATAAACCAAATAAAAAGGTGGATTTTAGTGTTCAGACTTAAATATGAAACATCTCATAATTACTGAAATTTGTATGCTGTACTTAAAGCATCACCTGAAAGGGCATATTGAGATGAAAGTCCTGGAAGACTGCAAAAGTTCCAAAGACCGCAGTGAGGAAGGAGATTTCATTCAATTCGGATTTGAATTGATTGATGACGATGCCTCTGGTTCTCCACATCTGAGTTTCTGCGTCCCAACAGGCCAAAACTGGTTCTTCTGGAATTATAAGACATTTCGGCAAGCTAAAAAGCGGTAATAGTATAAAAAATTTCAAAAACTTAGCAAACCATGCTGGAGCGATTTCAAGAGATTAATTAGCGAAGGATAACAATAAAATGAAACTTTTAGTTAGTTAGTCTATTTCCACCTGTCCTAAGTCTGATTTCAGGAGACATTTCGGGACAGAATTAATTTGGACGAAATAAACAAATATCATTTTTATTATAAATAAGAATAGGAAAAAAAATCTTTAAAATCTCTTTCCGTTTAAATAAGTACCGTCTGAAATGAACCTAGAAGTGATTAATGCCTAATAATAATTGAATAACGAAAAGACTAAAAATATGAAAAATAATTTACAGTGTTTATTCAACAGGTTATCATGAATTAAATGAATAATATTCAAATTAAATTACAGAGTTATGTTATTATTGTTACTATGTATTAACGGGAAAAGCAACAATCTTCCCAATTTATTACACCATATAAATGTAATGATAATTGATAACACAGAACGCATTTATTCAATACAAATGGTAATCTTTAGCAAAATTTTAAAAAAAGTAATACCGTAATTTGACTTTGACCGGTGGATTTGGTTCTGACTCATTTGTCCTATTCTCCTGAATATCGATTTTACCTATCAATGAGATAGACAGAAGAGAGATGGGGTGGAAAGTTCGTATTATACAAATAAAGAATATAATAAATTTTTGTGCCATACGTTTTTTGAATCAACACTAACATTTTATTTCAATGCTTACTGCAATTTTTCATTGGCTTGTGGTCAAATAACCGTCCACTTATAGAATAGGTTTTGTAGGATTCTGTCATCTTGACCCATAACTCTGCACTAACTTAATTATCTAATGATTTCTTACTGATCGCTTATCCCACGAAGAATGGATGAATGAATGAAAAAATGAAATGAAAGAATGAAAAAGTTACAGCTACTCTTATCATACCTTAATCTGACCTGTTCATCACGCCCATGTTTCCACTTCCTTAGCACTGGTGCTTAATTCCTTCCTTACCATTACCCAATTCCTATCCCAAGAACCTTTTTGTCTTCTCCCATTCCATGACAAATGGAGTATATCAAATCAACTTGTTACAGCTAAGACTAACAGCTATCAGTTAACAACGGTCAACCAGAAATCAATCTTGGCTTTCAAATCAGGAAGCCAAGAGTTGAGAGTAAACTAAATTATATTGTGCAACGACAAGGGAAACTCAAGAGAGGAAGACGGGAAAATGGAGAAGATAAAGAAGAATGAGGTGAGGAACGGAGGAGAGCGCGAGAATTGAACATATACACCGCTAGTCATTCAATCGCAGTGGGTTAGATTTTGCAGGCAAAAACTGAGTCATCGGAAAAAAGGTGAGTACAAACTGCTAATGAATATTCTCCAATTGAAACGACTGAAAACAGTTTAAGTAAACTCAAAAAACGTGAACATGAATCCTAGCAAAATGAATTAAATTGATATTGCTAAAAATTGGGGAATCCCTCGGACTTTTAGATTCCTGATGTCGTATCCCGTTGGTCTTTAGGAAGACCATAAACTGTCTTTATTGATAATATTGGTGTTACGTTAATCTCTTAGGTAACTAAAAATAGCTCTCTATTCTGCTTATTGAGAATAGAGATCGGACATTTTATTTATTCAAGTTTAATCACTTAAAGTGGGACAAAGACCTGTCATTAAAACTACTTTAGAATCTCAAATAAATCGGACTAGATAGACTCTCATAAAACGATAAAAAACTTCCTAAATGAGAAACGAAACAACCAAATGAGAAGAAAAGAGATAAGTTGAACCACGTGTATATTTAACGAGTGGAAGAAACGGAAGTGAAGAGTAGGAGCAGGAAAAAATCGGGAGGGAACATGCTTTAGAACAGCGTGAGTGGTAATAGGATTGTGATAGAGGTCAAACTAGAGTAACTTATGCGGGATTGACTGTTTTGTGTTCTTTGCTTATCTGAAGGTAATCATCTGACAGTTCAGTCAGTGATCATATGAGTCAACATAGAAAGAATTTTCTCTTCCTTAATTAATAGCATATTAATTTAAGAATAGTATCATCTTGCTTTAATATTTGTTTAATATTATCCATACAGCTATTACTCTGTGGAAAACGTTAATTAAAATTTTATTTAGTGGAGAGCACGTCAGAAGAGAATTCAAATTCTCACTAAACCAAAATTCATCAAGATCCTCTATGAACTGGTTTTTCACATAGAATACCCTGTATGAAGTCACATTCTCATATAAAATTCTTTAATGTGTGAGCCTTCTTACGTTAAATGGAGCAGTGGAATACAAACTTACTCTCCGTGGCATGTTTGTCCACATTCTCCTGAACATCCGCCTTGATTTTCTTATTTTCTTCCTTTCCACTCTCCTCTATCTCAGAATTATCAGTTGTTCCTTCCATACCATCAATTTCTACTCCTGGAATATCAGCTGTGTACTCCAGAGGTGTAAGAATAGGTGGCACCACACAGTTAGTCCAATTCCAACCTCGACCCGTTCGAGGTTGTCGAGGAAGTTTAAGAAGGTCGAACTGGAAGACACCACCTACCACATGATAGTCACACAAATCTATCGCATCATCTGGAAGGTTTAACGGTTCCCAGTGGCGTACGGCTATGAATAAATTATAAGAACGATGTTAAATAAAATAGCTATAAATGAATTTTATTATTGGAGATAGGCACACTATGTGCAAACGGTTGTCAATGCACAAAGTTTTCTAAAAAAAGCATATTGAGAAGTGTATGTAATATTTCAAGGGCATTAAGCTTTATGAAGATTCTTCTAAAATGATAAGATGCAAATTCCAAAATCAATAATTATTGGTATTCACAATTAAGCAACATTTTTCCTGCAACAAAATCTCAAAATTTTAATGAACATTAATATTCAACTTGCAGTGGTAAATTAACGCAATTTGGGGTTGTGTGGCGTTGACCTCGACTTCTAGATATCCATTAAAATATTGTACACTTTGTGTCAGTGGTTCATTTGTCACCGTGTCCGTCTGCCACGTTAGAGATCGTGATTTCGACTCCTATCAGCGCACACACAGTGACTGGAATGGCCAACCACATTGGTTAAACCCGACTAATATAGAACGTGACAGAATTCGAGCCTCACCGAGGAAGCTCCTTGATGCCTACCTCTCCCCTAGATGAGCGTTAAAAAACGCTTTCCCAAATGGGCTTGGAAATTGCACTCTAATCAGGATAATTCTCTTTTTGGCTTTTAAAAGTGCAATGGTAAAATACCCATATAAATGCCTTGAATTTCGAATAAATGTGCAAAACGTTCATCTGCCATTTTAGATGATATAACGCCCTGATAAATCATATAACCTAGACTATCGCTGTTATATTGCTAGGAGCTCAAAGAAACAGTATTTAAGGCTACGGTTTATTGTAGTAGTCCAGGTAGGAAAAAAGAAATGCCCATAACTCGACCTTGGTGTCAACTAAATAGAGAAAATAAAACCTCTTAAAAATTAGAAAAAAATTGAGCACAAATCGGTGGTCTACAACATTGTGACAATGATCTTAGAACATATTTGATTCTGCTTCGATCCCACACAGCACTACCTGTGAACTTGACTCAGCGGGTTAGTATATATCGAATAAATATAAATACCTTTTTAAAACCCCCTAGAAATTATTTATCAAACAATTATCCCTATATGTTTCCAGTAGCGTTTAAAGTGAAATTCCGTTCCCTAGCATTCATTTTTAATATAATAAATAATAAGTTTTCGATTATACCAAGAAATTTTTCGAAAATTTTCTTGTTAAACAAAACACTATTCTTATTATTCATTTTGTTTTGAAGCATTTTGACGATAACTCACATTGAAAATATTTCATACTCAGTAAAATACCACTATTAATTTGTTTAATATGTTTAAACATGTTTTGGACTGGATTTTATGACTTTAAGGCTAAGCCTATGCAATTTTTAAACAAAATTTTAAAATTGTATCCCGAGGATTCTTAAACGATTAATAATTAACCTACGAGGAGTTGGCACACAGTCTTCTTCAGGTTCTTCTATAACCTCTTCAAACTCCTTTTGATCAACACTGTCGTCTTTATCCTTTTGATCTTCTGATAAGATAATGAACGGATTCTGATAGACAAACTTAGCAGAGAAAAGGTAACCAAATTAGTTGCTACTTATAGTTGATAAGTAAAAACCACGTTAAGGCAATAAAAATAGCCAACCTCAGACGTTCTCATCGAACGTTTGAAGACATTTTTATCAGTAATTTCTTGATCAGACTCTTCCCCGTTCTCATTTACAACACTATTCCGTTCAGCATTCTTGGACAAACTCAAACTTGGGCGATGATCAATAGGAGAACAAGAAATTCCTTCCAAATCTAAGTGCCAATGGATTTAAAGTTACATTGAAAATAAACCCCATTTTAAAGGTCATCTACGAATCTCACCGTAGTTTCCGATCTGTTGAGGTTTATATGAAGGTGAAAGTACGGAATAGGTGTCAAACTTCATGAACAAAATACGAAATGCACAGTCGGTATGAGTAAGCGACTGAGGTATGGTGAAAGTTATTCCAACATTCTCAAACGTGTATTCTTTAATTCGGGGATTTTTTGAGAGGTTGGCCCAAATACAGAGTGAAAGCCAATTATTGTGCCAGTACTTCTGCAGATTCCCGGTAACAGGATCTGCAAAATGACTAGCTTTAGTCAAAGTCTCGACACAGGCCCCGTTAACTTTTTCTTGGACAAGTTCTCGTAGCTCCTGCATGACTCCATGATAACGTTCTAATTCTGAATGATTCTCATTCAAATCAGCAATTAATGATCGCAACTCATCTATGAGCTGCAAGGTAAGAGAGGAATCAACTCACTTTCAAAGAGTTCACACTGTCAATCATAACGTCCTCCATAGATATTCGATCATGGTTCATCCTCCAAAGGCTCATATAGGTGTTTATTTCTTTTTCAATAATTGGGTTTGGCAATCCATCACAAATAAGATACCGATACCACTAATAAATCAATGAGGACAAAAGCAGCATACAGTATATTGATCTACTCTCTCACGCCTTATTTTTTCCAATGCGTTTCTAAAATAAGAAAGTAGTTCACGAGTTTCGGCTAATTCAGACTTGCGGAATATTAGTTCCTAAATTAAAGAAATATGAGGTAAGTTGATTAAAAACTGAGTATCCATAGAATAATACAAACACTATAAGAAGAAAGAATGCAACAAAGTATCGTTCTACTCTAATCACCGCATAGAGAACATATACATGTCCCGATAATTACATTGTTGTACTTATCGCGCCGACGCCTTAATTCCACAAGTCTTTCTGCAGCCCGTTTAGCTGCCTCTCTCTCCTCAGTAATTTTTCTTTCTATATATTTCCTAAAAAACCATAGGAAAGCTGTACCTTCTTGTTCCTTTGCTTCATGTTCATTTATCTTAGTTTTCCGCATCTCGAAACAAATGATCGCCTAACCTTGGGCCTAGCAACGACGCCAAAGCTAAAGTAAATTATAATTTAGGAAAATAAAAACTTTAAAATAACTAAAACGAAAGAGGAGAATGTTTGTTTAAAATTTTTAGCTGTGGACTCAATAATTTCCCAATATCCAAAATGTATAAATTTCAGAAAAAACAAAATACATTTTTCAAAAATGTTTTTAATATATAATTTTACTTGAATATGTAATTGTTTTAAAAAGTTTGTTTTTTATCCTATGACCAAAGGTCAGGTTAGCCGAAGTTTTCAATTGGTCATTTAACTTCAGTTTTTCTTATTATACAATGACTTTGAAGGCAGTTCCTGTGGATTTCGAAACGAAGTGGAAAGATCTTGGCGCTGTTTGTCAAAATGTGATAAGATGTATTGATATTGAAAATGATTTGTGGTGCAGTAGCTTCAGTGATGTGTATGCTCTTTGTGTATCTCGTCCTGAATCTCAAGCATTCAAATTATACGAAGCTGTAACCGAGATCTTAAGAGAAAGGATTACAGAAATACTAGGCAATCTTTCTGGTACTAATGATAATGATCTCCTGTCAAGTTATGCTTGTCATTGGGACAATTATTATACTGGTTTGAAATGTCTAGATAATTTATTTAGGTACGCGTGGACATTAATTTGATTTATTATTTAGATTTGTGAATAGTCAATATGTCGCTCCACGAAGACCATGTGAAGCTGACATGTTTTATGGTGATGCACTCCCTGTTGCTCAGGCACACAATATGGAAATTTTGCAACTTGGACTTTCTTTGTGGAAAACCATTCTGATAGATAGCATTAGACCACGACTAACTTCGTGTCTTTTGGCAGAAGTTTCAAAGTAAGTTGGTTGATTTTGTTTATTCCTACCGGTATTTAGTGATCGTTCAGGAATTGTTTCACACCAGGATTGTATGTCACCTTGTTTGGAGTCTTTTCTCCGCGTGGATGAACTTAAAGGTCTAACCAAGATTGCCCTTAATGTCTATGTTGATTTATTCGTAAAGCCGTTGATGGAAGAAACTCGTGTGTGCTATTCTGAATGGACAACTCGAGCTCGTACTTTACCCTGTACCGATTTCATTTCGGAGGTCTGTTTCATTTTCTTTAACTTAATTCATCCTCTTTAAGGCTCTCGAGTTTCTTAAAAGCGAAAGTGAACGTGCGACCAAATACTATCCATATTCACGCGAAGAAATAATTGATCTTTTCAACGAAATTGTTGTCCATCACCAATTAGATTTTTTGAACTCTAATGTTGCTGATTTCATCAACATTGAACGACAAGATGGTTCGTTTCTGTCAGTCATTACAATATTTCTTTGTTTTTTTCACTTCAGACCTCCGCAAGTTCTATCAGCTTTTGGCGCCGACTAATCAATGTAATGAATTGATTAAACAGTTTGGTTTGCATGTGAAGGCGAAGGTTAACAGTGTTCTGGCTGGTATTCCTAATGATAGAACGGTAAATTTCGAATATCAAAAACGTCGACCGTTTTTTGGCGTGCAAATGATGTAATTTCATCTCTTTATGTTGCAGGCACCTTCCTATTTTGTGAACAATTTACTGGCAGTACGTGATCATTTCACTCAATTTATTGACCAAGTGTTCGATGGTACCTCTATCTATCGTAATGAAATGGATAAGGCATTTGAACAGGCCATCAATTCTTCTTCTGTATGTGTTAAATCAGACCCAAAGCCCATTGTTGGAAGTCTCTCGTATCGGTCCTCTCATTCATCTATCACTTCAAGTTCAGCAAAATCTTGTTCCGCTAATCAAAGCTCGTATGTCTTGAATTAACTCTTTGATATGTATTCCTGCTAAGACGGTTAGGACCTGGATAAAAAGAGTTTATCATACAAGTTCCTCCAGAATACCTTTCCCTCTGCCTAAGTAACATGTTGTTAACACCCCCTTAATGGGTTTTGGAAATTTACTATAGGGTTTGGTTAACTCAAAGAAGCTTCCTTAATAGGACTGGATTGATGTTGACTTGTGATTTCTATTTCTGTTCTTTCAGAAACTCGGCTCGTGTGGCGCAATATGTTAATCGCTATATGGATGAATTGCTGAGACGCCCCGAACAGCAACAGTTAACTGATGAGGAGTTGGAAGAGAAAATTTCAGCTTCAATTGTTCTCTTCAAGTACGTTGAAGAGAAGGATCTCTTCAGACAGGTTAGTTTTATTGGCATGTTTGGTTGCATAATAGCATGATATTAGTGTTATAAATATGTGAAAATCAATTACTAGAAAATGTGTTGACCCTAACATTTTTTCCCACTTAAGGATTGAGCGAATAACCAATGTTTGCCCTTGTTTGATTAAGAAATTTGACTTGTTGTATCAGGTTTGAAATCTAGTTGAGTATTATTAATATTTCGATAGAAAAACGCAGTTAAGATTGTCTAAATTGAAAAGGAGGCGAAGTTGTTTTCTTTCTCTTACGTCTGTGTTATTACTAACATACTTGGATCTGTTTGAAAACGACACAATTTTGATGCAGTATTTTGACCTTATTGTTTTGACCGCTAAAATATTTTAATATTAGTATTTTTTCTAACCAGTGTTTATAATTTATGTGTACATCAGAATCGGAATTTTTCCATGTCGAGTTGTTCTCAACTAAAAGTTTTACGAACCTCAATTATCTCTTAAAGTACTGATTGGACTCCGGCAAATGTTAGTTAAGGCGACAGAAATAAACAATTCATATCACACGGTTAGTTATCGCATATAATTCTTTTCAGCATGTGGGCGCAATTTACTTTTAAAACATTCTATCCTTCATATGTTTTAACAGTTGGGTAAAAACTGTCGATTCATTGATAGGTTGGCCTTCAACCGAAACTTTTATACCGATCAATGGTTTTAAATTAATTGTCTTGACGGTAAATTCTGTAGTGTCTAAACGTTCATACTGAGTAGAGCCTACCTGGTGGGGAACTCGAATTCCACCATGCTCTTTTATGGTCGGATCTAATCAGTACAGTTAGTCACTCCGTTCACTGGATGTGTGCAAATGGGTTTCAAATTTGTGACCTCTAATTCTGGAGTTGAGTATATTAACTGCTATATCACCAACACTGGGTTTTGGAAATTATTTGAAATATCTAACATTCAATTTTAGATAAACTGGAATCTCCTCTAATTATTTTCACTCTAATTTGTTCTAATCTAATACGTTTCCATGGCCATGTTGCGTCTTAAATTCCTAATTTCCGTTTTCTATCCTTCTAGTTCTACCAAAAGAGCCTCAGCTATCGTTTGCTATTCAATCCTACAACTACACTAGAATTGGAAGAATCAACTATCACAAAGTTGAGAGAGGTGTGCGGATATGAATTTGTCTCCAAGTTCCAGCGTATGCATTCCGATATGCAGTTAGGCCATACCATGAATGAGAACTTCCGCAAATATCTCATCACTTCCAATATCTCCGTTCCATTTTCTCATCAATGCAACGTCCTCACAGTAAGTAGTGGAGTCAATTATGTTGTTTAATTTCTTTTAATCGTCCTCTATTCACATGCCATTTATTACCTTCCACAGGTTAGCGCTTGGCCGATAAACTCCAAAGCAACCATTAACTTTAACCTCCCACCTTCCTTGGCTGACTACCTAGCTCACTTTGAAGCTTTCTATAAGAAGGAGTATAGTGGAAGGAACTTGCGTTGGGTTCTAGCTTCCTGTATGGCGGAATCGAGACTCCTTTACACCAAAGATGGTCGTCAATATATTCTTCAGTTAACTGCTCTTCATGCAGCCACTTTCTCACTCTTTGAGTCACGAGATGTAGATCGAATGACGCTGGGAGCGCTGCGTCTTAATCTGCTCGGAGAATCTGCTGTTGCTGATCCTGAAGGCGATGAGATTGTGAAGAAGGCAGTGAAGCCTTTAGTTGATGCTGGATTCCTCAAGTTATATACTCCAGATGGTCTATTAGAAACTGAGGAATTTAAAGTGAGTTGCTCGTTTAGACAAGGTTAATCGGAATTGGACTGTGAGTCTGCAAAATTTAAGGTTCATTTGAATAGATTGTCTGGTCTCTTCTCTGTGATTTCTTGTTGCCGTTGAACACTATTGTTTGAGTTTATAGTATCTTGGTGCTTCTAATATTCATCAAAGAACATTAATTTCATGTTTACTACCTGCTAGGGTATCAGATTTCCCCTGGCTATTTTTCAGACCGTACCCTCTATCCACCAACTTTCTTCACGATAACAGGATAGAGAAGGAAGACGATTGTAACAAGTAAGGTTTTATTAATAACAGTTCTATGATGTGGGGGTTCACAGGGCGGGTTTAAGTATTTTGGTATTGGAGATATGCGGATTGGGTCAAACGACTGCAAGTGCTCGATCAGTCAGAACGCACTGACTCAGTGAATGAATATCACAAAATTTTCCGTATTTGGATGCAGCTCAGGTAACAAGCTGAACGGTTATGTCTGGCTGAATCAGAGTGGGAAAATTAGGAAATATGTACAGGGAAAAGAAATACGAATATGTTGATTTAGGAAATACTGATTTAAGGAATATAGATTAAAATCGAATGAGTGGGTTCACTCCAAATTTCTATTTTTGGAGTCCATTTTGAAGATTGAGAATCGGAGCTCGAATGACATCGGACGATTTCTTTATTTTCTTTCGTTAAATGCTTGTATTCAAATAATTTTAGTGTACTTTAATTCACGTGCTGTACTTGAATTCATTGCTTATGAAGTAAAGAAGAGGATCCTTTTCATTAACTAAATGTCGTATCCGTCTAGTCCTATTTAATATACCTTGGCATATTGTGAAGACAACTTCCTCTCTTAGTATTCATAATCTTTCAAACTGTTCCAAATACGTAGGTAAACAGAATCACAGTTTGCAGTGATCTTGCATTGTTAACTGTTCCTTTAAGTTTTTTTATCTCTCTATTGCTTATAACTTACACGTGATGAGATTCTTTATCTTCTATTAATGGTTTTGGTAGTATATCTTTGATCAACTACATGGTCTTTAACCCACACTATAATGACCTAAATCGGAAAGTTTAGGCTCCTTCTAGGCAGTAGTTAATAATTTAGCAACAACCACCAATTAAGGATCAGGAGAGTGGAGTGGGGACGTCTTCACTCAAGATTCCTAGTTTGTTGTGTGGTGCAATACAAGCTCTCACTTGCAGACTTTACCAATACAGAACAAATAACCGAGAAATAGGAAGTTTAGGAAAGAAAAGAAATTAATCACCGTACTCGTCTGCACTGTTAGAGGTCACGTGGTTCGATTTCCATCTGCACACGTCCAATTAATGAAATGGATGACCATACTGGTTATGCCAGACAAAAATGGAAGTTGACGGAACTCGAGTCTCTCTTCAAGAGGTCTCCATGATGCCGCTCTCTATCCAAGGGGCTTGTTAGAAAACTCTTCCCTAAATGGGAATTACTGTAGCACTGAGAACCTCCGGTGAATTCTTAAGGGCAAAGTTGAATAAGTAGTATTTTAAAATGAAAACAAAAGTTCTATTGTTTCCTTCTAGAATGATGTAATAGTTGCATTGAACCGGACCTATACAAGTCGTCATACAAAAGTTAAATTCTTCTACAACCCCGCTCTCCTTCTCAACTCGGTCGCTCCAACAGGTTCAAAGGTGAGCAACATGTGGTGACGGCTGCAGTAGTTGTCTCATTGTATTGCAATTTTTTACTTATTTTTCAGGAGGAGGTTGAACAAGTGGAGAAACAAGTTCATGAAGACCGCAAATTCTTCATCCAGGCTGCCATTGTGCGTATCTTGAAAACTCATAAAACAATGAAACATGCCGAATTGGTGAAGTGTGTTATTGAGGAAGCCAAGGGTCGTTTTCAACCCCCTGTTCTCCTTATTAAACGTTGCGTTGAGGATTTGATTGACAAAAGCTACCTGGAACGGAACCCGAATGATGCTGATCAGTATAACTACTTGACCTAGGCTGTCATCCCATCCCGATCTCTTCCCTCCATTCTTCCGCTTTCGTGATAAATAAACAAACGAATGTACGATATTATGGTTGTTACTTAACAACATTTCAATTATCATTTGCTCTTCTCTCTTTCATGCATGTTTGCGCATGCCTTTTTGAATTTATTAAGCTGATTATGATTGAAATGTACATTATTAGGCCTCCTTTTTTAAGCTTGGTTGATAGGCAAACACCAAGGAGAGCATCGTCTGTAAAAATGAAATAACGCTACTGACTGCGGTTGATTTTAAAGAAATAGTAGGGTGATAAGACCTAACATACCTGTTCTAGTATGAGACTGTGTCGATGGCGCAGTGCTAAATCTGCACGGCTGCCAAGTTAGAGGTCACAAATCTATACCTATTTAGTGTCGTGGGTGATTAAGTACCTTGACTAATTCTGGTCAAGAAGAAGAGGTGATAGAATGAGTTTCTCATAATGGCGGCTCCCTCCCCTCAAGAAAATTTTTGTTAACACTTTCCCGATGGATCTAACATGCAACTGACTCGTCGAAGTCAATGAGAATTTAATAGGTACAGATAGTGCTCGTCATCACTAACCCGCAGTGATAGATCTGCATACTTCCAAACACTGACTTTTGTTCATTCCATGAGGTCGTTGTAAGTAGGCCAAGCTAACAATCCTGCTAGCTTGTAAAAATGCACTTCCACTCAGTCTAATATGGACACAATTCGTGGATCGATGGGGGAAGCCGAACCGGGGAGGTCAGTGTGGTCATTGGCTATGTCAGGAGATAATAATAATTCCCAAGCCTATTTAAGAAAACGTTTTCCAATGCTCCCCTTGGATATGGGGCGACATTACTGAGGCTCCCTTGTGAGAAATCCGAAGTCTGCCGACACCTTTATTAGCCAAACTTAATCAGTACGGTTGGCTATTCTGCCCACTGGGTGTGCACTGATAGACATTGAACCTGTAACCTCTGATTTTGCAGACGAGCATGTTAACCACCATGTCATCAGGGCACATACTGAGTTTTATACTACTAGCTAGAGGTGAAGGATTGTGGTAACGCTGGTAAGATGGTTTTTACCCTTCATATTTCTTGGTTCTTGTTTCTGTCTTTGATATTCTTATGAACTTTATGTCCTTTCATATGACTTGTCTTATCAAAGTGGTTTTCCTTTATGAAGATCTATTTAGATCACGCCTCATACCTCATTATTAATTTATCATCACAAACTTCGTTTATTTTAAATGAGTTGGTCGGCCTTCTCTCCGTGGTCACTTCTGTCGGTCGCCCAAAGTATGTTATGAATATGGTAGATGTATAGGTAATCACAGTGTTTCACTATGATACAACGTAGGGGGAATATAACTAACATACAATAGATGCTTCAAATGAGGATACAACCGCCCTCGAATCGATGACATTTTTCTTTATTTCTGATTGGACAATATGTCAAGAAAAGTATGCAAACGTATACCGATATCTATCCGCAAACGAAATTAAACTTCTCCATCCACCTCTTCATTAGTACTTATTGTAGGCAATTGTGCATATTTCTGTTCTGCAAATTATTTGAGCAATTAACAGTGAAAAGCGTGTGAGATTTCTTAATAATGCTTGAATTCCTCTGGATTTTAATAGTGTCTGGGTTGTAAATCAAGATAGGAGCAAGCAATATTTAATATTGGGACAACTTAATGGGAAACATTATTACATTACATCTAATCCTATAATTACTGAACTGAATGAAAATTTAGAGAATACGTTAAACTTGTGCAAGTCCACGAGTATAAAAACGGTGTGAATGCAGTTTGATTTTAAAATGGATTTGATTATTTAACTTATTAGCAGAACTCCAACTACGTGAATAATCAAAGTAGTATATTCTTGTATAAGAATATTTACATGAATACACGATTTTTTTACGACAGAACTGGAGAAGAAGGGATTGAAAATATAAAAGCAACAAATACAGTTGTATATCCGCAAAATACTATTATTAGCCAATATAGTGCTAAAAAATTCATAAATCATAAGAAAACATTTGAATGGAAGGATGTGTCCTAAAAGGTATGAAACTGGGTTAGGGTTATGAAGAAAGGACTTAAGGAATCTGACATCGAATTTTGGAATCATTGAATTGTTCATATCCTCATTGAAAGTATAGCTTAGATTTTAAAGGAATGGACTAACAGGTATCTGATTTCGTTGCCCAGATATTCTGCTGATAATGTCCCCTTTTTTCTACTGATCTTCATTACAATAATAGGATAGAGGGAGATGTCAAGACAGTGGTGAAGAAAGTTTGTTGGACCTAACCGGGAACTACGAGAGTGCGTGAGAGTAGTGGAGTCGATATGGTGCATTTTAACATAGATATTAATGTTGGGGAACAAACGTTTTTGTAGTCGAAAAGACAACAGTTGGAGAATACGAGGAAATTAGGATGTATGAATGGAGGCTTGTCAACGGTGACTATCCGGTGCACTTTCGGACAAATCGGTCTGCTTACTGAAGGTATGGGTTAGCATTGGCAACAGCGATGCTTTCAGCGCACGTTAGAAATATGCGACTCAATTAGCCTAGAGAATTTACTAGGCATGTCCGAGTTCATTACTATGCTTGATAATTTTTGAAAAATTATTCAATCGGAGAAAAATTTATTGATTTGAGGATAAGGGAACTCCTACAATGTTTTGATGTAGTATTCCGATTTCATGAATTAACCCCAAATTTATGGATGTGATTTCGTCAACGAAATTCAGGATTGTTGACTGATTGAGATTGTTCCGTGGTTGGACATGTCACCTCAATTTGCTTAAATTTGGTAAAAAAGACCAGAATCTATTTTTAATTAATTCGTAATAAAAGGGAGAATGTTAAATTAATAAAGAGGAAAACAGATGAAAAAATTTTCCCTGTTTTCAGCTGGACTCATGTACCAACTTTGTGGGAGATAAATCTTTATGCGAATAATCAGTAAATGAACGAGAAGGGGCATTAAAGTGTCTGCACAAGACGAGACACATATGAGCAGATAGTGGGGATACTGTGCTGACGAACTTAGATTGAAATACACATCGAAACGTCTCAGTAGCCAAAGCTGACGAGACGTGTGAATAACCACACAAAGTAATTTAGTGGGCAACCAATTCTCATCAGGTCTGCAAAGGTACCAAGGCGAACTTTAACGTCATTAGTCCTATTTACCTGGCCTTTTTCGTGTACTGTTTGTCAATAAAAACTGCACTCTTATCACTTTTATCTTTTCTTACTACTGTGGGAAATCAAGTCATTCAAATGTTCAGAAATGGTGACGCTAATAATTAACTTTCTATTGTGTTCATGTCAGATTAACCCATATTATGATCGTCTGTAGAAAACTAAATTAATCATTGATAGTAATAGACTCTTGTAGTCAAATCGTCTGAATACGAATGATCAAAAAGCTTAATAATCGATGAGTGGCGGTTTACTTCACCATGTCTTCTCTCTACCAGGTCTGAGTCAGCTGCAGATCAACGATATCTAGTAGTTATAAATCAGGGATCATAGCGGCGGTAATCGACTTTCAAAATCAGCAAGCAGCGACGGACTAATCATTGAATGGTTGTTAACCTCGGTATGTCCTGACTTGAGAGGGTAATTAAGTAGAAGTTTGAAGTGGAATTATAATGCACTACCTATGCACTGTAAGGCTCTGTTCTGCTCTCCTATTGGGAAGGTTTTTCCATTTTGTCTGACTGTGTACGAAGGCTTTCAGACAAGACATGTTTCATAGGAAGATTCAATTGACATAAAAGTCATGATCTTTAAACTAAACGACGCTCCTCATCCATAAGAGAAGAGTTATTGATGTCACTTTAAAGTCGAACGCTTGTAACAGTTATCGACGATCGTTTGATGTTTGAAGAAATATTTATTGTTCCAATTAACCTCGCACAGTGAAGTGAACTACTGATAAAATTCGAGCACTTAAATCATACTCAGTACAAGGACCCAGCAATGAAGTTCTTCAGAACTTCTAAACGGAAAATGATATTTCATCATCTTTTTCTACTGTTTTTTTAAGTTAACATTAATATTAATTTATTTATATTAAATGAATGCTCAGTTTGATCGGGCATATACTAGTTATTTATAAGAGATAAAGAAATGCACCTTCACTCTTTTCCTCTCCTGTTCAATCATACATACTTGAAAATTGTAAGCCTGGCCATTTTTAAAATTACTTTTTAAAAAGTAAATAACTAAAGTAAATAACCCCCATGGTTGCACTTTTTTTCTAATAAATCTACGAACTTATTCTATTTCGGAACCTATATTATTGCTATAATCTTATAATAAACCCTTCATTTTTCGTAATTAATGTGTGCTATTGTAAGATTTGGTAGATTACAGCGCAGCGGATGCTACGCAAATAAGCCTTTTGCTAAATCTCTGTAATCCTCCTAAGAAGTCAAAATAGCCTCCAGCCCAGTACTCAAGCATAAATTTGCCCCCAAAATCAGCTGGGCTATGCCCAAAGTAGCAAGAACAAACAAGGTACTAAGTGAAGAGAGTCTCCCTCCCAACTATCCTTCTCCTCCAAAAGCTTAGTCATTAAATACAATCAATGCTACGCTGCAGGGATACTGACCGCTGATTGGCTAGGGAGGTCTCTGCACGCACGTCCGCGCTTGTTGGCTACGTGATCAGTTACACACCGCACTTTCCAGAATATTCTAGCGCACGCGAGGTTCCCTTGATCAGCCTTGGCAGCGTCGCGAACGTCACAACAGTGATAAATAATAACCGTAATAGAGCCTTTGATGAATATGCTTCCGAAAAATTATTATAGTATAAAATTTTAACTTTCATCACTAATACGCAACACATCGAGATTCAGTCGGCGTCTTATGGAGCAAAACAGAAACCATGACCGTATGCGTAGAAGTCAGTTACGCTAAAAAAAATCTTGCAAACTCATTTTGCAAGGGGTAACCTTAAATATTAACCTAATTAATACGAAATAAAACGGAAAATTTTTTCCTAAAGGAAACCTGGGTTTTTTTTATACGATGAATGACGTCAAATGGTAATCTGTCGACAACCTTTTAAATCAGAAAATATCAACTTCTGTGGAACCAGGTAGATGACCTTATGATTAGCTGCAGAACGGGGAGAAAGTGCCAGTTTTTACAGAGGCAGGATATGATAAATACAAAACAATAAATGTAAGAGTGATGTAAAATATATAATTTTCATTATCATCTATTAAGAAAAACAAAACTTTCACTTAATTAGTATGATTAAAACATTATTCTTATAAAGTTAATAAATCATGAATAGTATTTTTATATACTTAAATTTTCCAAATTTATGCAAAAACGAATTTAAAAGTTGTGCTAAATTGAGAAAATTTACCTTTAAACTAGTTAATAAACTGTGTTTTAAATTATTACAATTTAAAAATGTTTCGTTTTCTTTCCTTGTTGATTATAAATTAATTTTCTTTGTGTCTTTGCTCTAATGGTCTTTTTAAACCACAATTCGCACATTTTTACTGGATAATACTAACTTCGACTCCCAGTGGAAAGAGCTGCAAAATGGTGTGAAAGCTTAATGTATTCTCGGCGTCCAATAACTGTGTGAGTCTCAACAAGATTCTGATGCCTTTAAATTATGCCAAGCTGTAACCGAGGCCCTGTGGCAAAGAATCACGGTAATACTCAACGAACCTTCCGGTAATTTTAAGATTTTCTTCTTCCAAACTACAATCTTTGAAACAATTGCTTTTTGACTATCCCTTCCTGTGAGAAGTTATATTAAAACATTTTGCATAATGGCAGATCGCTACAAATATGATAATTTGATATGATATGATATCTTACAAATATTTCCAGGCAAGCCGACGTTTCAGGATGTGTTTTTATTTAATTTATTAAATTAATTTCATGTAGATTTTGGTGATAATGGTATTTGAGGTCTGGCATAAATGGCAACTGAGGATGTCTATTTGATGATTCCACATAAGATAATATTTGATGGTCATGAAGATTAGAAATTTGTGACTTCCGAGCATCTGATTAATTTGTTGCTTAATCAAACATTTGAGAAATCTCGTTGTCGGAGTTTATTAGTGTTAAGTTAACCTATCCGATTCCCTGAGAGTATATTCTTTGGGCGCAGTTTATATTGGACTTGTTCCAATTGATTTTCATAACCTGCATCCTCTTATATACAGAAAAATTGTTTCTGGATTTGACGTGTCCTAATTTAAGTTAAGTATAATTTTATTTTTCTGTCTTATTCTAAAATGGTAGAGTTTTAAATTCCAAGGTATTTTGGGAGTGGTGTATTGCCTCGGTCAAATTATCTTCTTTAATCCTATTTGTACTGCCCTTTGATAAATAAGAACATTCGTTGAACTATAACTATGGTCTTATATTTACGAATTTTGGGCATGCATTAGTGATTTTAGTGTGCTGGTTGAGATTTAAGTGTAACTTGAGGTCTATAGACATACTTCCTTTGCTTTTATTAACCAATTGATAATATAGATTTTGTATAAATATTTCTTGGAGCATATTTCATTACTAAGTGATAATGATATTTCTGGATAAGCTTGAGAACGTCCCGTATTTTTATCGGCTAACTAATTGATAAATTATATTCGGCGGTCAAACAAGGAGATAGTTTTGTCCAAATGGAAATATGGATATATCACCCGAGTTTCTGTTTAGAAATGAAGTTATTCATAAATTGTTTAATTGAGGACTATTGGAACTCATTAAAATATTAACTTCAATAAGCCATTAAATATAAAAAATATGATTGAAAAATATAATATCTGCCGTTTATAGACAGATTTATAGGCAACTCCAACAAATAAATGTGTTTTAATAATCTAATTGACAAGCATTAACGCGAAGCGCTAGTTTATTTGATATCCTTTGTGATAAGTTTTTCAATGTCATTGTGGTCGAAAAATGGCTAGTTTGATTTGATTTGCGTATCTTATTCCAATGAGGCGTGGTTATATTGGTTTTTCGTTTATATTTCTACTCGTGAATGCATTTACTTTCCTCGCTACGGATAATAATTGTGCGATTCCTAAAGATTTTGAAGAAGTTGGTGAGTTTTGCTCGTTAAATTAATTCCACCTCTTCTTGTAATGCTTATTTGTGCGTAATATCTCGACGTTCTTGTTTATTTTAGCAACAAGATCTCAAAGCATTTTTTTATAACCCAATTTTTGCATTGGTTCACTCAGTTTTATGTTTTTGTACATATTCATGTTTTAGAATGCCCAAGCTATGTTTTGGATTTAAATCAACCGGATTCTCTGAATGCCATATCTAACTGTACAATACTCAATGGCAATCTAATAGTTACTGGATTGTCAAATACAATATGTGGCCCCGATGGACTCAGTCTTCCTCGTCTCTTTGAAATTCTTGGTTCTTTGACAATAGAACATTCCAGTTGTAGCGGAGATCTTTCCCATTTTCTCCCTAATCTCATTGCCATTCACGGCATCTTTCCTTTTTCTGATTCACTCTCTCTTGGTAGCAAAGTTTCAGTGCCCCCTTTTGACCTCTTAATCCATCATACTGCTCTCTCAGGTATCGGTCTTCGCTGTCTCCGAGTTATAGGCAGACATGGTGTCCTACTTATTGATAACCCACAAATGTGTTACACGGACACTATCGGTTGGCATCTACTCTCCCCTTCTCTTACAGACTCCCGATCACCCATGACAAATTTGACCGTTGAAAAACGGAATGATGAAAGTAGTCCTTTGGGTCGAGAGCTGCTAAATGCCGATGGTTTATTCGATCTCTGTGCGAATGCTTGTCCAATGAATTGTAAATGGATCACAGTAAATAATCTTCCAAGATCATTTTGTTGGTCTCGAGACCACTGCCAGTATAGTAAGCTTTCTCATATTCTTCTACCAAATAGGAAAAATCATTCCGATCTCCCTTGTTTCCTCATTACAGTCTGTTCATCAAAATGCAGGGATAATGGACTGACTTGTTCAGTGCATAATGCAAAGGAGTGTTGTCATCCAAACTGTTTAGGTGGTTGTACTGGACCAACGAGTGATGACTGCCTTATTTGTCGAAACTTTCATTACAATAACACCTGTCTTTCAAACTGCCCGAATGGATTGTTTGGGGTAATTTATCTCCCTCAATTTTGGCTGCTTTTTAAACTATTGAGTACCAGATCTGACTATATTTAGTGCGTTTGTGTGAGATTGTCAGAAAATTGAAAAGCATTCTTATTATGATCGTGCTCGTTTACAAATTCAGGTGTAACAGATTAGATGGCTTTCGATGCACCTGGCTAACACAGAGAATGGGAGAATTCGCAAATGGATGTAATTATTACGTTACATGGGTGAATGTAGTGGAATTTTTCGGTTTGACATACTTGATATTTCTTTATCTCGGAAAACGAAAGTTTATTTTCGTAGTCATGTAATTAACAAACCGGTTCTCATTGATTGGGTAACAGAATAAAGAACTTTTCAAGTTTATAAGATAGGGTTGTGGCGCCTACTGGAACATTGCAAGTCATTCTTTCGAGCCGTATTCCAAAGCTTTGATGACAAACACGAGTTTCATTCATCATTATCAGTCCATGAGTCACTGAAAATGAAGGTAATATCTACAGTTTCTTGGTTTGATGCACTATCAGAAATTTTACTGATTTACGACCACGAATTCTTTTATTGTTCGCACATCGATTTCGTTTTTCGAATGTCCTTTAGGTAGAATTATCATGCTGCTGCACTTCCACCTTTTGTATTTGTAAAAATTCTCTTGCACGCTTGCTAGCAAGTTGTGAGGGGAAAACTGGATCATTTCTTGCGTGAATCGATTTAGCAAATAATTAATAAATAATCCTTTTATTCTTAGCGTATGCTTTCCAATTTGCTTTTAAGTAAATTTCCATGACCTTTTGTTTTTAAAATAACTCGTGTCGAAGTCTTTTTTTATTTGCTGTTAAATGTTTATTTACATGGAGGGTGTTTTGCCTATACAGTGATTTTCTCTTCAAGCCATCTTAAATCGTGCTAAAATAACAAAATAGTAGCATACCAAAAAAGTATTTACCTCGTATTTTAAACTGTGAGTATTAGTTGTAGTCTCTTCTTGTGGGCCAGTAATTCAGCAGTGAGATTTGATTCTCAGGTATGAGCTTAAAAGCATAATATTCGATAAATCAGTATTCGACAGTGGAAGCTTATTATCTTTGATCAGGTTCACCAATAATTTTCAAATCGAATAATTTCTCAAATCAGGGTGTGACTAATGCGATTTCCTTGATCAGAAGTCCAAATATGTTGTAATCTTACTGAAAATAAATGTTTTACAAGTGAGTACTATCTTTTATAGGCTCTAATCTAATCACTAAAGCCTCCCATTTATTCTTCAGAGATAGGTATTTGGCGGTTTAAAACTCTTAGGTCCTTTCGTTGACTTTCAGTGATTTATGGAATCTTCATTCTAAACCTTGAACAGGAAAGTGGTCGTATGCTTGATTAATCTATACATAAGGTCAGCCATTAATTTGGGATCCTTTTTTGTTTAATTTCCACTAATTGGGTCTACAAAGTTTAATATTTCTTTAGAATTTACATTTACGCTCGAAATAACTGAAAAGTAGATCCTATTTCCCTTTTTATGCAAATGTGGATTTAAATTTGCGCATCATTCTTTCTTACAGCTATATGGTCGATATTGTGTGACACGTGAGGTGTGTCTATCAAAACGCGTACCAGACGCAATCTTCCCCTATGCTCTCCAACACTACCACAATTCTGATGGGCCAATCATCTTCTCAATACAGAATCGTAGTTGTGTGCCTGTCTGCGGCCTAGGTCATCGTCGCTCCTTCGACGGTATCTGTGTTCCCTGTGGACCTGACTGTGAGGAAACTAAGCGAGGTGTGTTATCAACGGGTTGTATATTCTTCGAGGTTATGCGTCGTATCATTTTGGGGGATTGTATTTACGCATCTAACGGCTTGTTCCTATGTGCATCTTCTAGTTGATGATGGTGTTAGGACTTTCAAGCTAGTTGCTGACCCTTTTGTTTTTTTCCCATTTAGATTGTGGAGATGTTGTCATTTATCAGCAGGCGGATCTGGCCTCGGTAAAGGACTGTGTGACAGCTCGATCGGTTCTAATCAGTATCAGAACTGGACAGGGTATGTCTTGATTGGTTTATTTCAACTTATTTAAATCGCATTTGTAAGATCGCTCCTGTGGTTATAAAGTTAGTATCCATTATACAACCTGAACGAGCGGATGCTTGGTTAAGAAACTCAATTGAGAGAAGGGGAAGGAAATTTGATCAGTGGGATTCGGAATTTTCTTTTATTCCTTATTTTGTATCAGTTTGCTTTCTTTATGGTTGGATGTGTTTCCCAAACAGAGTCTGTGATACCCGTATTGTCTTTTACAGCATTCGAAGTATCCTGAAAGTATTTGTGATATTGTGATCTCAAAAAAATCTTCTTTCCTATTTGTGTCTATGTTGAACAAACAAAAAACTAATTTGTAACGAATATGCCGATTTAAACAGTTTGCAGTGGCACATGGATCATTTCAAGTCATTAAGGTCACTTGATGATTCGCCCTGGATCTTTAAGGTCAACATACTTCCTTCATCGGTGTTACCCTAGAAAACACCACTGTGATGAATCAATCACGTAGTGGATACTTATAGCTAATGAACCTAAACTAAACGAATGAATCATATACAAGTTTCTTCATAAGTTTAAGCCCCAAGAAGAGTTTTCTAATACTCATCTTGGGCATAATAGTAGCATTTCCCCTCTTTTGACCATGTTCACCTTACCAATCATTGTATTACGCTGCTGTCAAAATCATGACATCATAGTAGATTGTTGGCAATTACACCAAATGTAGCGACCCATCTCTCTGTGAAGGTTCTGGCAACGGTTTCTGCAGCCAAGTCGCGCACAGGAAATGCGTCTTGCCATCGGGAGAAACGGTCGACACATGTTAGGAGGTAGGAGAAACCATTAGAGAGTGGAAGAGGACCAACAATGTCAACATGGACGTGATCGAATCTGGAGTCCGGCAGTGGAAATGTTCCGAGTGGGGCTTTAGTATGCTTATCAACTTTCACTCGTTGGCACACTTGGCAAGTCTTCGTCCAATTTGCGATGTCCTTGCGGCAAGATGGCCAAACAAAACGATCAGTGATGAGTTTTGCAGTTGCCCGTTTGCCAGGGTGTGAGAGGTTGTGAAGAGGTTCAAAAACCTGGCGTCGGAAAGCTTTTGGAACAAAAGGTCTTGGTATACCTGTTGAA
>CAADRB010000058.1:921207-936698 GCA_900708905.1 Hymenolepis diminuta | reverse complement strand
AGGAGAACTTAAAGTCTTAAATTGTAATAATAGTGTATTTTAGGAATTAGTTATAATTCGTTTGATATCATGCATCTGGAATTGATCGTTTTTATCTCATATTCAGTGCGGTTAGGTGGTTTCAAGGTTAAGATTCGTGGTTAGTACACATAAAACCAACTTTCATATCCTTATCCCTCCTAACGCCTCATGGATAGTTGGTTTGGACTGTCGCCAAATGTCGCATATTGAGGTATATCTGAAATTGAATTGAATGGCAATAAGAATACGTTGGAAATTGGACTAACGCACATCGATGGTACTGTCATTGGAACGAATATAGGCGGGTGTGACACTCAAGGATGTATTAATGGCACTTCACACACGGAGGCCGATAGGCAACCAGTCATATCAAAGGTAGGTAGGCAGGCAGGCAGGGATTATATATTCTAAGCAGTGGTGAAAAGATCGGGTAAATGGACTCTATCCCAATAGTGAATAGGGAAAGAAATTGCACATATGATACATGCATGACACAGCGGTATAGTGGAACTTCATGTGTAGGAATATATGTGGCAGCTCACGGAATACGAATATGTTCCAGTGGGGTGAATGATTTACAGTATTGATCTTATTTGACATAGCATGCAGGCTCAGGACAAATATAATTGCGCAATGAATTACTGACTTTAAATTACTACAAACCATTAAATTTAACCAAGAACATCGTGGAAATAAATTCCCTTAGGGATCCAGAGATCAAATTCCGAAAATCGAACTTTGGGTGATTAACAAATTAAATATCGAATTACGGTAAATGTAGATTTCAAATGCATTAAGTCTATGATTTTCCCGACATTTTTCTCTTTGTCTCTCAGCTCTTGGACTTATTTTCTTATATTCCTGTGTGCAGGTACTTTTCCATGACTTGAAACAGTCATGATAGTATTTCTCCCATTTGAGGAATTTGTTCAAATTTTATTCCTGTTTAATAACGCATGTTCGCTATGTTCCTATCTAGCACATATTCTACTTTATAAAATTTTACTTGTATTTCCTTGTAAATGGGGAATTTTTAATGAACGTTTTGAGATAGATCCTGTCTCGTTTTACTTTTTCTCCTATCTGCTGAGAGTGAAGTTGACTAACATTAGAATTTAATAAACTTGTAAAACCATGTGGGTTACCATTTGTTTCTCATCTCTTCTTTCTTTTTACATTGATGTTTAATCATCTTCATTTTTTACACGTGTATTAGATGTAGTTGAAACGAATTCCATTTTTACTTAGATCGTTTGAGCAAAATAAAATAATCAGTCACTGTTCATGTTACAGATATGAATCGGGCAGTTTGATATTTAGCTTTCAATATTTCATTTATTGGAAGAAATAAATAAAGGTTTCTCTTGAGTTCAATTTATCATCGATATCTCTATTCGTGGGATCTATTTTAATCAAGATATCTACTAGGTTGGAGCCCAAATGTGGGTGGCATTTGCTGGAAAATTAAACTGGATGCTATTTAGTTACGAGCCTAGGTTTTTATTCATATACATTCCTTAATAACTTTTTAAATCTAATTGGCTTGTTGCCGAGAGGTGACGAACATCTAGAATCGTAAAGATTCTACATTTGAGTTGGCATATGATAAAATAATCAATTGAATTTCTTCATATTTTCCTTATTGTCTATGTTAGACACAATAATATTACTAATTTCATCATAGAAAAGATTTGAACAGAAAAAGATAAGGATCTTTGTGTGTTCAAAAATAGACCATTCCCAATTTCTTATTTGCTATGTTAAATTACCCTATTCTATTTTAATATCAGTCTGAGGTATTTTAAATTACTGCTATCCAATTTCTCACATCCATTACATCCGCTAATTATATCATGGCTTCCTCTTTTAATTTGCGTTTTTTCTTCACATTAAGATGGAACGAAGCAGAGTTGAATTGCCAATCATCCGCTTCCCAAGTCATCGGTTTTCCGTTTCCATCGTGGTTATCAACGTCACCAAACGTCACTAGTGCGGCGGATGAATTTATCTCATGCACCCTCGACAACCTACAGCCTGCCACTACCTACTCAGCTTATATCACCATAGCGACGCTTGTTAAGCACGAAGGCGCGCAAAGTGGGCGCTTCAACTTCACCACTAAACCCGCGAGTGAGTGGCCTTTTATTACTATTATTATTATTAGTGGTATATCCCTGTTTTTATCAGCTAATTAAGCGTTTTGATCAGCGCATGCATGTCCGCAAAGTAAGATGTTATGGATTCTCATCCTGCTACCATGCTCTTTTCATTTTTCCTGAGCCATTGAGATTAAATCTTTCTTCTTTCCTATATGGTTGTTTAGTAATAAATATATTTTTCACTTGGTGTTTGTAACACATTGGTAACAAGGAATTCGGAAGACTCAAGAGCAACACGTCCTGTCTAGATCACATCTTAGTCTATTTTGCCAATCAAAACTATTTGAATAGGCAAACGAGACGCTTGATGACGGGGAGAAATCAATTATAATCAAGTTGTCTTGTCTAGAAGGGTTATCGCGTATATCACAGTATTTATTTATCTCTAATATTAGGGAAGCTACTAGTCTTCCCTTCTACAAGATTAAAAGCGTCAAATTTGGCGTATTTTCTGCGTTTTATTGCGTTTGTATTTTCCCTATTGCAGCTTATCATCGTATTAGATCTTCCTTCTGCTAATTGGAATTTTTAGCACTGAGCTGCTAACCGTAACTTTCCCAGATTCACTAAATATGACCATTCTTAAAAGTCGTAAAATTGGTTATAAACGTATGTTTAGATCGTACAAGAGTGAATCTGTTTGTTATAGTTTTAACAGAATGCTCGTTATCAGAAGGGAGATATTTCTGACATAGTCTGAGTCTAAAATTTAAGATAAGATAAGCCATTAAAAGAAAATGTTATTGATTCGAGAGACCACTTCAAATACAATGATGGGGGCTTCAGTATTATAATAATCTGCTATAATGTGTTGCTTACACAGTTCATTCGTACTTCTGCATAAAGTTTCGAAATGGTTATTGAGAGTTGCACTCGCTTAATACCTGGGTTTGAGGCTGATTATTAACATTTATAGTTTTCAAGATTAAATAACTTTTTTATGTCCGACTGTAGTAGCAGAATAAAGATCTCTTCTCTCATAATTACGCCAATTTTTAATGAATATTATCGTTGAAATATATCGTTCAGCCGGTCTAGACTATTTAATTATCAAATTATTGGCCACACAAATCATATATGAATAACGGGTGATCGATTATATTTATGACATTTTCGCAAAATCCAAACAAAGGAATGTAAGTCAATCACATCGCAACAGACTCCCAATTGGTTAAAATTCAGTGCGATCGTCGCTCTATTATCCACATCTCATCTGTGCTTCTCTGTTATTTAGCTCCATCTGTTCCAACATATCTGCACGCAGTTTCTGTTGATCCAACGTCTATTCAACTACTCTGGAGTCCACCCGCTCGTCCAAATGGCAAGATTGTGTTCTACAAGATTCGTTATATGCCAATGCCCTTGGAAAGGAATGATTTCCTCTCCAGTGACGCCTGTTATAGTAGTAAGTTTGTTCATTTCTTTGTGAAGTGCACTTATGAGTAAAAAAGTCTGCCAGGGAACTACAAAGGAGGTAGAGTGCGTGGGTAGAGCTTTGGCGACTGTCCTAATGCACATTGGAATAGTGCACCTGAAACTGATCGATTAAAGAGTTGAGGTTAGGCCTTAGTAACATCGATGTTTTCCAATGCACTTTGGAAATGTGTACATAAATCGGTGGACTGAGTTTGTTACTATCCCAAATACTTGAGTCGGAATTAATTTGGGGATAAAGGGGAACTACTAAAGCTTTTAACCATCCTGTTATTGTTTTGCTTGAAGTTTATTAAAATATTTCAGATTCCCATTATGGAAATCGTGACCTTAATTTTGTATGATTGTCCTCGACCGTTTTTACATCGATCTGAGAAACTCCTTTTGCTAACCTTGCATTCAAGTAACAGGTTTTCGACTTTAGAAAGTATTGATAACTTGAAAATTCAAGAATCTGAAGATTTTTAAAAAGGAGTTGCTTTCTAATCTCTCTGTACATTTATGTATTCAATCATGAACATATAAATGATACGTAATTAAGCTATGATTATTCTGAATTTTTAGCCTTGCGTGAGCACAGCTTACGGAGCTCTGCTAATTTAACATTTTTAACTATCTCATCTCTGCCATGTTAGAACTAAGCTGCGAAAAATCATGCTTTGTCAATAACTGAAAGAGAAAAATGAATTTAGGGGGAAAGACCGACTTTTCTTGATTAAAAACCCGTCATTAAGTACTGAACAAAGTATAAAAGTATTGATGCAATCCAGAGGACGAATCATGGACTTTGAATTTGGCATGGTGAACTACCTATTTGGTAAATATTGCACAATTCCAATCCAAAAGTTGTATGAAATTTGTTGTCTTGATGTTGCTGTGAGCATCTTTTTGACCTACTCTCCTTATCACTTATCGGATCTTCTGCTAACCATTTTCAGTTGCTTCCCATAATTAAATATTGTAATTATTCTTGTATTACTATGTTTGCTACTACTAATAATAATTATTAATAATAAACATTTCAATTATGAAGACTACTGAAAAGTAGTTGTCGGTGTTCATTAATCCTGAACATAACAGAGTCGAAGTTATTTATTTAGTCGATTTTTTTCAAAACATTGCATTAAAGATCTGCTTCAGGCAAGGAAATTTATTGTTATATATAAATTACATTTACAAATGGGATTTAATTTAAAAATGTTAGTCTTAAAACTAAGATTCCTACACAGCTGTAATTGTGATTGGTGTCCCGTTCCACTCGGTTGAAATTTAGCTATGGAGATAATCATGCGACGATTATACCCTAAATTCCGTTTTTCTTTCAATCTTATTTTCGTAACTTCACATTTCAAAAATTAGTTCAAGTCCCTCTAATATCAGAGAAAATCGGAATCGATCAAGTTGCGAAGTTCTTTGGATGCATACTTGAACATTGGCATTTTATTGTATTTTTATGATGTTTTAAAAATGTTGCCATTACTCCTTGCTACGATTTTAATTTATTTCACGTGGAAGAGGAAAAAATTTATAACCCTTAATCGAGGGAAAGCATTTATATACGAAGGCGTAGACAATTCATTTTTGGGGAGGATTAGAGACAGCGGGGCTGAAAGTCAGGAGATCAGGAGAATCCTTCATGTATAATCTAGGGTCATTAGGTCAATAGGCGTTTAAATTTCGATTTTAATCGAGTTTGTCTCATTTTATCATCTTATTATGAAAAATCCAGATGTCGTGATTTCTTATAATTTCGCTGCTATCCGCTTTTCATATAACTTTTGTAACACCCATCTATTGGCCAAAGGAGTTTACCAGTTGGTTGACTATCCAACCAATTCAGGTTACTGTAATGGTACTACTGAATAAAATCATGCTTTTCTTGCCTTTCTGCAGTTCCTTTCCACCAGCACTCATCGCCTTCATCCAGCAATGAGTTCTCTCCAAACAAAGGTGGCGAAAGCATTGATGGTGGTGGAAGCGGTAGCAGTAGTGGCGAAGACAGAGATGATGGCGAATCTGACGACGGCTTCTGTCAGGCTGGTGCCGACGGTTCACATTCCGAATGCAGTTCTACCAACAAGGAACCCAAACAGCCTGAGTTTCTCACCGAAGAACTCCGACGTCGTGAGATGATTCGCTTCGAGGATGAACTTCACAAGGCCATTCTCATTCCTCGAGTGTAAGTCTCCAGTCTCTGATTTCTTAATCATACATCTCGTTGTGGTAGAATGATAATCCTCAAAATTATCTTCAAAGGGATCCGTTTAAGGGTTCCCTTCTAATTTGTCATCTCCACCGATTTAAAAAGGCAGTGGGGAGTAGCAGGCCCAGTATGCCCAGCCAATACGCTAAAAGGTAGACGTATATGGGATGTAGTTGTGGTAAAATTTAAAAAAAAAACTGGGGAACTGTGTCATTATTGATAACATTAATAAATGTTACAAGGTTTTATATCGCATATTAGATGCAGATTTCTTTTCACGATCTTTAAATTTCAGGCAAGCAAATATCAAACATTAATAGTAGGCGTAAAACTAATTTACATCCCGTCTTTTTCAAGTTACAGTTAAAAAAAACCAAGAGTTGAGCATATAATCATCTCGTTCTCTCATCCGTACATACATATTCATGCCTTCCAGTTTATGTCATACATTTCATGTCATAAATTTTAATTATCATCTATATATGTATATATATGGTAGATTTTTTAATGCAGAGATGATCAAATCAGGGGGGATGTGGACGACTACTTCATTATTGATGTAGTTCATACCATAACATTGTTACTGTTCTATTGCAGTTTCTGATTATCATTTTACGACAATTTTGTTTTCTTTCTCATTCCACTTTTCTCCTCTCTCTTCATTTTTATCATTCCGTTGTTCCATCATTCCTGTTTTAATATATCCAACTTCCCCCTCCCTCCCTATTTTGGTATGTTGGCATGTGTTTGGTGCTGTGCTAAATTTACTGCAGTGCCAATTCAATAGAGAACCAAAGGTCACCTGATCTAAAACGGCCAAGAAGAGATCTGAGGTAAGTAGTTCCTTATTTATTCTCCTCTCTATTCCCTTTATTGCCTTCTTTTTGGAATTTTTGAGGATACGCTTGAACTCCCCCTACCTCTCCTTCCTACTCTAAACCTCTATTCGCTTCTCTCCACTCCATTCCCTATCCTCCACTCCTACCCAACCTATCTTTTTTTGTTTTCGTATAATATCGTGGTGAGTATGCACTCATAACCAACCCATCTACCACGGTATATACTATTCATATTGAATTCAGCGGTAGTAGAACGTGGTCATCTGTCTGAATGAGTGTATGTGTGGTTTTTTAGTGATCCACCAGAATTCGGCGGGACGAGAGATAGGTTGTAAGTAATGTTTATAAATAGCATCCCGGTTAAGCGGACTCTGTGTGCTGTCCCTTCTCTCTCTCCTATGGTCGTTCATAACCGGAATTGAAGCCATTTACTGAAATATCTACTCATGTTGAGATTTTGAATTGATTTTCTCCCCTTAACGTGGAGTGGATATCTTTTGTCTGCTTGTTGGTGTTTCTATTAATGATTTTATTATTTACAATTTTCAAATTCTCACAATTATTTACACATGTGTGCATGCAGGTGTCATCCTTATAATAATTTGTACCTATAGCATGTTATATGTGCAAATTGGTGCTTTGTTTATTTTTGACTTATAATATATGGCTGTTAATTTCTTGCTGCTTATATCTTCCTTCCCCTTATTGCTTAATCACTCAATTTGAAATACATGCGCGCACAAAACGCTATCTCTCCTAATATTACATTTTTTCTTTATATGTAGTTTTTTATTACTTTTATATGAACTCTAGATACGTTTCTATTCTGTTCTATGTGAAACACCATTATGTCTTTGTATATGTGTATATATTTATATGTATATGTCCTCTAACCCATCCTCTACAAACGGTTTGGTTTCAGCGACGTAGAATTCGACAGCTTCCCAGACTCTGCATCAATGGATTGGGAAGAGGCGTGAGTACATTTCTACTACTACCCACTATCAGTAGTATTGCTTCAAATCCTTATTTTTCCTCCCCTACCCCTTCCTTTCCCACTATCTTCATCTAGGTGTGTGTATGTGTTGATTCATATAGTACCATCTACCCTGCACTCTACCCTACCCTACGTTTTTGAGTGTGCCGTTTTTCTCTGTATCTAGTGAGCGCGATATTCCTGCATGCTTGCATGTTCTACCCCTTGTTATTTGTCTCCTCATTATTCGTATTGCTGTTGCCCTCACGTAATACATTCATTACATACACTATCACAATTTTAAACAGATGTTCAGTTAGAATACTCCAACTCCCTCTTTAGCTCCCTCCCTCTCCTTCCCTCCTGTTTTTACTCTATCCGGATTTATCATTAGCCCTCTGTACTCACTGTCTCCCCGACTTTGATAACTAATCCCCAGTGTTTGATCCCCTATTTATTTAGGATCCAACGGTTCCCGGAACAATTCAATAGGGAGGAATTAATATTTGAATTTGGATCGCATAACGGTAAGTATACTTGCTTTCCTCCTGTTTCAATAGTACATTTTCTCTGTGGTAGATCCATTGTGTTGTAACGTTATTCTTGCGCTTCTTCTGCGTTTTAGTGAATCATCATAAGTAATGACTAATTTCTCTCTGTGCAGTTCTATTTTTAAGGAAGGTACGAAGTATAGGTTTGTATTCTCCTTTAACTAGCCCGTCCCTTCTGTAATCCAGCTCTTGGACTTTGTGTTTCTGTTCTCGCAGTTTTCTTTTTATAACTAACTGATTGTGTCAGTAGAACTGGTGTCTCTGCGGTAGGAGGTAAGTCAGCCACTGATAGATGGATAGAATCAAAATGGTAGTAGTTATAACCAAATTAAACACGAAAGAGCTCCTCCTACATAAAGGTATATTGCATGCAAGGAATGCATCATTTTAATGACCTGGGTAATTGAAAAGAGAACAGGCCGAATTATGAGCTCTGCTCTTTTGTTAACCAATGGGAAAGATGTATCGAGGCGGCATGGTGAACCTCTAAAATTAATCAGCTATCCAATCATCACGGACGTGAATTATCACTCAGGAAAATAAAGTTGAGACCCTAAATATTGGGTCATCATAAAATAAACCATGTCGACTAAGCTAAATGTGGATAAACCGATGATTGTATAAGTCAGATGAAGTATGGCTCCTCCGTTGCCTTGAATTTTCTTTCTCTACTACGAATCGGACAAGTTCACTGTTCCTTGTGATTTTATACTTTCCATTGTTAAAGATACATAAGCATTCTCTCCTGCATGGATAATAATAATAGTAACTCGCCAGAAGAGAAGGGGAGAAATGTTGGTAATCGGAATTTCCGTATGTATGATCAGTGTGTGAACAAATGTACGTATTCATATACATATAAACATAGAGAGAGAAAGAGAGTGGAATCTGTGTTTAAAGTACACTGTTTAAGGCATTTATCATTTTCAGCGGCATGATTAAAGGCGGGATATGAGTTTAAAGTAAACCACATTCATCATCTTTAGCATAATCGTTCTACTCTCAAAAATTGTTCTAAGAGGCTTGCCAATACTTCAAATATTTTATGTATTTTCGCTCTTTATTGACTATTGAATTATGTGCTTGTTTTAAAGTTGTGATTATTTGTTTGATCTCTTCGCTCTGTTGTTTGACCTTAATGTTTTTTTTGAAGACTTAATGAAGTTTACATTAACAATTTCTCAGACGGTTTCTCTTTACCTAGGTAATATATACCGTCATACTGATACATTCAGAACCTTTTTCATGCGACACAATATCGAATATTTTTCGGTGCCTTGAGTTGAATTCATACGAATTTGTTAAACAGAACTCGTTCTGTGAATGGTAGATCTTTCCGATTACTGATCTCGGATGCTCGTAATCGGAAATTAAAATTCTTCATCGCTTCATTACTAGTTGACTAAGTGGGCGATCAATCTCTATTTCTGTTTTGTACATGAATGGAGAAGAGGCCTCTGTTGAGTTATAAATAAACTGTTTTCTTTCTCCGAGTCTGGACGTGTCTATGGATCAAAAACAGTTATTGGAGATAGTGACAATCGGTGATGTGAACCACTTTACACTATGTCCACTTAGTCATATCTTCAATTACCACCAAATGTCTTTCATATCCTAATGTTTCTTCTCACAATAAAGCCCTCCTATTTGAACATTAGTATGGATGGGTTTCAGTCACTTTGAAAGTAGATCATTTCAATAACTGGATATAAGCCATAATTGAAGCAACTGACATGGTTCTTTTAAAGACGATGGTTTTAAAAAGAAAGGACCATTTTCGGTTGCGATTTTTAGTTGTTTATCAAACAGATTTACGCGTTCTTTCATTCATAAAACTGTGTCGCCTATCTGTAGGTGTATCATCTAAATTGTCTGAATTTTCTTGTATTTCGGGTTAGTCCTAGTATAGCCACCTCTTTCATGACCTAGCCTTTTCCGTACGCACTCTTATTACATGTAATATTACATTACGCTCTCTCTATCCGCTGAACTTGAAGTGGCTAATATAAAGCTAAGAGTGAAATTTTTATGCGTCCAATCCCATAGATTTTGAATAAATCAAATCACTTGCAAAGGTAGAATAGTGCAGATGTAGCAGAAAAGCCATTCCAATAAACTGAATAAAATATAAGAAAACAATCGGTGAAATGCTCTCCAAATGTGTTCTAGGCTAATGCTCATGCTAAATTTCAATGTTGTCTTCAGTGAGATCTTTTTAAAGTTATTGAGGTCAATTTACCTCTTTTAATTTATACAACAGTAACCTCCATTTTCCTGTCCTTTTGTAGTTCGAAGACGTCGTGACATCACTTCAAGCCACTCAGAACAACAACAACCCGCTCTAAAGACCATCCAAGTGGCTGCAGAACCCCATGATCCGAGAAGTAACAATAGTAGACCTGCTGTTGGCATTGTGAATGAAGACTCAGCTGGGGGTCTTGCCCGACTAACTTATGTTGTCACGGGCTTGGAGCACTTTACTGAGTACCTCTTTTACATCTCCGCCTGTCACAAACCTCATGATGAATTCGGTAATTCTTTGCCCTGTGTAAGTTTGTGTCCGTATAAATGTAGTAGAACATAATTTAGGATTTATATCAAGTTTTGCCCCTCTTAGAGTGAATAACAAGCGACTACTGAATAAGCTTTGTTAGCGAAGAAATTTAGGGAAAAATAATGGCTAAATGTGATGAATTTGGAGTCTCTTAGTGATCCGCTGGTTTGTAGTAATATTATGCGGTTTCTAAAATTAAACTGAAGGTTAGTTTGGCTGAATTATAGCACTTAAGTCGACATTTCATTCTACTGAAGAAGCATACGGTAATGCTTTCAGTCCGTCTCAGTAAAGGCCTGGGTATTATACAAATCTGTGGACATTTGGATTCAGGTCAATTCATTTTGGGATATTTTTAATGTCTCAAATATCATAATAGATTCAGTTATTTTGCCTTTTTATCGATAGAAGAATGTGCTGTCTATCGACGCTTTATTGCGCATTTTGGCGCATGTTTTGTGCACTATATTTTTGGAAGTTTTGGAATTCCGATATTGGTCTTCTTCACTTTTAGTTCAAATAGTTAAATTCAGTTTTAATCCAGCAGCTAACTTTTGCATCAGAATAATTGAACACTTTGATGTGCAGCTTTCAATGTCACATTTAATGGAAATCGAGTGCTTGAAATATGAAAACAGCCTTGAAAAGTAAACAACCCCGGTTGCCACTGTTGTCACTTTACCTTAGTATCTTCCTGGTTTGAAATTTGCAAAAGCGCTTATTTCAGTTACTTCAGATTGCTTCTATAAATCTCAAGTTACTCCTTTATTAAAGCTATAACAATTCAGATCCCAGAAAGAATGGAGAAGGGGTGTAGCTCAAACAGCCCTTCAGTTTTCTATTAAGAAAATTAATTTACTTATGTTTTCTTCATTAGTGGTCTTACATGTCCTCCAATCCAATAATCGGTAATCTAGTGTACGAGAGATGAAAATTGTGTTTTGCTCGAATGCTCCGAAAATATTTCATTCAGTTTCCTAATAGTTGCAATGAATATTCGTTTTCATTTTCGTTGAGATTTGCACCAATTTTTTTTTTAAATCTTATTCCCCGGACGATTGCGAACATCTCAAACTGTGTAAGTTTAAAATGTTTGACGTTCATACAACTTTCATCTTTATAGTCAATAAGTTCTTCGTTGGTGGGAATGAAGATTTTCAAGTGCTACAACTCATGTCTTCTTTACTCCTTGGTTATATGAACTCAAAATTCTTTTGTAACTTTTTAAAGCAAAGCGTGCTATTGTGCAGATTTGAAATTCTTGCCATTTCTGTTATGTCCCAAATGATTTATGTCTGGAATTTGATCGAGCAAATTCGACTGTATCGAATTTTGAACTTTTACGATATATAAATTTGGTACAATTCTAGCATTATATTTTATGTCATATATTCTTTATTAATTGTATTTTTATTGAACTGGTAATTAGTAAAAATTAAATATCGGATTATAAATCGTCCGAGAAGGGATATACTGCCAGTGAGTTTTCCTCTTTTCTAGGAATGTTTTCGATTTAAGGTAACACCTAAACAGGCAAAATTGCTATACCTAACAAATAGTTTCCCTTTTGGCTTTTAATTTACATATATTGGTTCTGCCATTGGTCACGGTTGAATCTATACTGACAGTTAAACAGGTTCAAAATATTTCTCTTCTGTCTCCCTTCGTGTAGTCGGAAGAAGATAATGAGTTCAGTCAAGATCGCAGCTGTAGCCTAACCGTTCAAATCTCTCAGCGGACACAGGCATTTCCTCACGCAGATGAAGTGCTCTCCTCCAGTCTCTACGCACTCACACCAATTTCTCCAACTTCATCCTCCACCTTCGCTTCTGACAGTATGTCCAGCGCAGCAAAACCCTCTATCTCCGGCCAACCCCCCGACCCTCTGGCCAATCTCTCTGATTCCGCTACATTCAGTGTTAATAACAGCACGCTGTTTTCTCATGATATTTCTAGCGACAGTAGCAACACTGCTGGTCAGCAACAGCAACAGTCGGTGAAGGAGACGGCTGTGAGACCTGTCACACTTTTCTGGAATGAGCCTGATGCTCCGAATGGCCTGATTCTCTATTACTGGCTACAGTATAGAAGGAGTAGTGAAGGAGCATCGTCCGAGGAAGCCTCGGTAGGTTTCTTTGATCCATTCTGTGGAGTATGAAAGAGAGTGTCCCCGATTAACGTGCTCGTCTAAAAATTCCGAGACCACGTGTTCTATTGTGTTCTAAGCCCTCCTAGTAAATAGCAACACAGAGGCAGAGGGAACACTACTTGACTTTATCTAGTTAGTCTCCATTATACTAAAATACTTAAGCTGTAGAAACAGTAAGAGTCTGAGTCTATTTTATGGGACTAGGGGGAGTAGGGCATGGGAGGAGTGAAATAGAGTGTACTTAAATAGGTGGGTGGGTGGGCGGGAGGGAGGGAATGGGAGGGGAGGAGAGGCGTGGAGAGGAAAGGGGGTGGCACATATGAGCGGGAAAGCAGAGGCTGATACATTGTAGGACTCGATATGAATACACGACATGTAAGATGCCCATCATTACACACCCAATGAACGGGATGGCCAATCGCACTGGTTAAGTGTGTCAATTTTGGGGTAACTTGCAGTATTCCAGAGCTCTTTGTGTCCCTAATCGCACTGCACTTCCGGCACGTCTCCTCATCATCCAATGTGGTGACACTTTGTCATCCTGATGACATTATCTAATTTAATATAAGCATTGACACCATTAAGCCCATCGACATAAATATTCAACTTGAAACATAACCCATATAGAGTTACTTCTACCAAATGCTAACTTCCTATCTGATTTGGGTTGGTCAAGTGAGACAGTCCTAATTTGCGCGACACATTTAGATTTCCCAACTGTGAAATGAATAGTACTATGAGGATATGAGTCAGTCATAGTTCTCCTCCTGATATCCCATTTTCTTTCAACTCCCTTTTCTAGACGCCCTGGTTCACTATCTGTGTTCGACCCAAGTACCTGGAGGACGGAGCAGCTATCAAAGCACTGGCAGCCCGTCGATGTGGAAATGAAAAGGGAGAGAGAAATCTCGCTTCCAGTCCCACAGCTCGCACCGTCTACACCGAGTTGGGCTTCGTGCGCGCCGGCTACTATGAATGGCAAGTGATGGCTGTCTCTCTGGCCGGAAACGGCTCTTGGACAAAGACGCGTTTCTTTGATGTCAAAGTTGGCCATGGTCTGCAGCCATGTAAGTTGATATTGTCATTGTCAAACTACTCTTCTACTCATCGTCTTGTTAGTAGTATAACGAGTTCCAATTGAGTTTCAATAATTAGCGTTCCAGCCTGCTAAGTTTGAGATCACTGGTCTGATGCCCACTTGTGAAGGAAATTTCACCAGGGAGGCGACTCCACGGTGCTAATCGTCTGCCCAAGATGAGTTTAGGAAAACGAATTATGAAGTGTGCTGCTGAGTTCCAATTGCTATCTTAAGAAAAATGTATGAGAGTAGAGGAAGAAGTTTAGTCATTACGCGTCCCATTTGCATCGTTATGTCTGCCATAAATTATGCTCACCATAGTGCTTTGTTTTCAGCTCATGTAGCAACTATCCTGATTGTTACTCTCTTCGCCGTTGCTATTGTTGTCGCCTTTGCAGTGTGGTTCGACTGTCGCAATCGGAGGCAAGTCTCCATCTCTTTCAATTTAAGCATAACTTATTACTTATTATGTTATTTAATGTTATTATTGGCTTTTTGATCGTTTCGCCGCCATTTCGTTGATTGTTGCCCTGAGGTTGCTGCACTTCTTCGCCAAAATGTTGTCATATGTGTAGTTGGGGTGCTGTTATAAGATATACTAAAATTGCTCAGATTCCAGTGAGAGAAGAAGGGGCAGAGACTAATCAGACATGACCAATCTACCCTCCAGACCAAACCAGAGTTATTGATGTAATTAAGAATCTATTTATTAATCGAGATATGAGGTTGATCGGGCTGTATTGTGATTGGCCGAAAAAGATGGAGCCGATCATTAGACTCCACGTCCATTAGACTTCATTATTACAAAGTGTAATTGGTCAGACAGTGAACTGACAGATAGATGAGAATTGATTTCGTCATGCGGTGGCCTACCATGGCTATAAGGTGGAAGTGAGGCGTTGGTGACGTGAAATCGATATCGTACTTTCTATGCACGACAGAGCATTGTTTCGCCTTCCTATCGGAACCATTTACACTATTGGTCTCAATCAGGCTTTAAATCTTTTGGACCAAAATATCGATAGGCAATCATGTCGAAGATACAAGCTGTGCAGAGATATTTGTGGCTGACGACAAAACGGTTTGGATGACTGAGAGGAGATTGCGATTGACATATTTTTCTCCTCATGAGCCTGAGATGTTAGGGATGAGGATGTTAATTTCAGTGGGAATTTAGTTTTGAAAGTCATTTTTCAAAACCAACAATCCCCATTCGTTTACACTTTCACAATTGTGTGTATGGCACTCTTTAATGGCAGACGGAGTCATAAACGTATAAGTTCATGGGAATGTGCTCATCCCCACCTTCATTGCAATGAAACTTCTAGTTCGTATGGGCAAGGGTTTACTGCTGGAACAATTAAATGTTAAGCCTGCTTCTCTTCGGGCCAGGTTTCTAAGTGATGATTTTCAAATAGTCGAATATGACCCAGTTATATTGAGACTTAGACACGTCCTTGTATAACGTGACATTCTGAACAGCGTGTAATTACTGGAATAGGATAAATCGGGATTGCATTGTTGGAG
>CAADRB010000058.1:894820-906176 GCA_900708905.1 Hymenolepis diminuta | reverse complement strand
CTCCAACAATGCAATCCCGATTTATCCTATTCCAGTAATTACACGCTGTTCAGAATGTCACGTTATACAAGGACGTGTCTAAGTCTCAATATAACTGGGTCATATTCGACTATTTGAAAATCATCACTTAGAAACCTGGCCCGAAGAGAAGCAGGCTTAACATTTAATTGTTCCAGCAGTAAACCCTTGCCCATACGAACTAGAAGTTTCATTGCAATGAAGGTGGGGATGAGCACATTCCCATGAACTTATACGTTTATGACTCCGTCTGCCATTAAAGAGTGCCATACACACAATTGTGAAAGTGTAAACGAATGGGGATTGTTGGTTTTGAAAAATGACTTTCAAAACTAAATTCCCACTGAAATTAACATCCTCATCCCTAACATCTCAGGCTCATGAGGAGAAAAATATGTCAATCGCAATCTCCTCTCAGTCATCCAAACCGTTTTGTCGTCAGCCACAAATATCTCTGCACAGCTTGTATCTTCGACATGATTGCCTATCGATATTTTGGTCCAAAAGATTTAAAGCCTGATTGAGACCAATAGTGTAAATGGTTCCGATAGGAAGGCGAAACAATGCTCTGTCGTGCATAGAAAGTACGATATCGATTTCACGTCACCAACGCCTCACTTCCACCTTATAGCCATGGTAGGCCACCGCATGACGAAATCAATTCTCATCTATCTGTCAGTTCACTGTCTGACCAATTACACTTTGTAATAATGAAGTCTAATGGACGTGGAGTCTAATGATCGGCTCCATCTTTTTCGGCCAATCACAATACAGCCCGATCAACCTCATATCTCGATTAATAAATAGATTCTTAATTACATCAATAACTCTGGTTTGGTCTGGAGGGTAGATTGGTCATGTCTGATTAGTCTCTGCCCCTTCTTCTCTCACTGGAATCTGAGCAATTTTAGTATATCTTATAACAGCACCCCAACTACACATATGACAACATTTTGGCGAAGAAGTGCAGCAACCTCAGGGCAACAATCAACGAAATGGCGGCGAAACGATCAAAAAGCCAATAATAACATTAAATAACATAATAAGTAATAAGTTATGCTTAAATTGAAAGAGATGGAGACTTGCCTCCGATTGCGACAGTCGAACCACACTGCAAAGGCGACAACAATAGCAACGGCGAAGAGAGTAACAATCAGGATAGTTGCTACATGAGCTGAAAACAAAGCACTATGGTGAGCATAATTTATGGCAGACATAACGATGCAAATGGGACGCGTAATGACTAAACTTCTTCCTCTACTCTCATACATTTTTCTTAAGATAGCAATTGGAACTCAGCAGCACACTTCATAATTCGTTTTCCTAAACTCATCTTGGGCAGACGATTAGCACCGTGGAGTCGCCTCCCTGGTGAAATTTCCTTCACAAGTGGGCATCAGACCAGTGATCTCAAACTTAGCAGGCTGGAACGCTAATTATTGAAACTCAATTGGAACTCGTTATACTACTAACAAGACGATGAGTAGAAGAGTAGTTTGACAATGACAATATCAACTTACATGGCTGCAGACCATGGCCAACTTTGACATCAAAGAAACGCGTCTTTGTCCAAGAGCCGTTTCCGGCCAGAGAGACAGCCATCACTTGCCATTCATAGTAGCCGGCGCGCACGAAGCCCAACTCGGTGTAGACGGTGCGAGCTGTGGGACTGGAAGCGAGATTTCTCTCTCCCTTTTCATTTCCACATCGACGGGCTGCCAGTGCTTTGATAGCTGCTCCGTCCTCCAGGTACTTGGGTCGAACACAGATAGTGAACCAGGGCGTCTAGAAAAGGGAGTTGAAAGAAAATGGGATATCAGGAGGAGAACTATGACTGACTCATATCCTCATAGTACTATTCATTTCACAGTTGGGAAATCTAAATGTGTCGCGCAAATTAGGACTGTCTCACTTGACCAACCCAAATCAGATAGGAAGTTAGCATTTGGTAGAAGTAACTCTATATGGGTTATGTTTCAAGTTGAATATTTATGTCGATGGGCTTAATGGTGTCAATGCTTATATTAAATTAGATAATGTCATCAGGATGACAAAGTGTCACCACATTGGATGATGAGGAGACGTGCCGGAAGTGCAGTGCGATTAGGGACACAAAGAGCTCTGGAATACTGCAAGTTACCCCAAAATTGACACACTTAACCAGTGCGATTGGCCATCCCGTTCATTGGGTGTGTAATGATGGGCATCTTACATGTCGTGTATTCATATCGAGTCCTACAATGTATCAGCCTCTGCTTTCCCGCTCATATGTGCCACCCCCTTTCCTCTCCACGCCTCTCCTCCCCTCCCATTCCCTCCCTCCCGCCCACCCACCCACCTATTTAAGTACACTCTATTTCACTCCTCCCATGCCCTACTCCCCCTAGTCCCATAAAATAGACTCAGACTCTTACTGTTTCTACAGCTTAAGTATTTTAGTATAATGGAGACTAACTAGATAAAGTCAAGTAGTGTTCCCTCTGCCTCTGTGTTGCTATTTACTAGGAGGGCTTAGAACACAATAGAACACGTGGTCTCGGAATTTTTAGACGAGCACGTTAATCGGGGACACTCTCTTTCATACTCCACAGAATGGATCAAAGAAACCTACCGAGGCTTCCTCGGACGATGCTCCTTCACTACTCCTTCTATACTGTAGCCAGTAATAGAGAATCAGGCCATTCGGAGCATCAGGCTCATTCCAGAAAAGTGTGACAGGTCTCACAGCCGTCTCCTTCACCGACTGTTGCTGTTGCTGACCAGCAGTGTTGCTACTGTCGCTAGAAATATCATGAGAAAACAGCGTGCTGTTATTAACACTGAATGTAGCGGAATCAGAGAGATTGGCCAGAGGGTCGGGGGGTTGGCCGGAGATAGAGGGTTTTGCTGCGCTGGACATACTGTCAGAAGCGAAGGTGGAGGATGAAGTTGGAGAAATTGGTGTGAGTGCGTAGAGACTGGAGGAGAGCACTTCATCTGCGTGAGGAAATGCCTGTGTCCGCTGAGAGATTTGAACGGTTAGGCTACAGCTGCGATCTTGACTGAACTCATTATCTTCTTCCGACTACACGAAGGGAGACAGAAGAGAAATATTTTGAACCTGTTTAACTGTCAGTATAAATTCAACTGTGATCAACCTAATTCTTGAGTTTAAAGTTAGCTAGTGCGCATTTGAGTACTCAGCTTCTATTATAGTGACATATGCAGTTATTATCATGTTTAAAATTATTTTCAACATTGTGATTTATCCAACTGATTAAAATAAGGAACAAATTAGATCATAGAATCGTCGCATTATTTGTTTGGCAAGGCGATTCACATCATCACCATATGTAGTTATTCATGACCTCAGAATCACATATATTAGTCTAGTTGTTTATCCCTGTTTCATCCGTTCGCGAATGAATCGGAGAGGATAGAAAAATAGAACAGAAGGCTAAGTAATTTAATTGGGCAAAGTGAATAAAAATATTCATGAATACATGATATGATCAAATGGCACGTAAGAATATATGCATACACATTGTATATATTATATAATGTCGGTATTTCTTCGATGAAAATATGTGCTATGATCTCCGTAGAGTACTGTAACAGACTCTTAGATTTCATAAGAAATTTCACTATTTACAATTACAATCCGATTCAAAACCACCATGTCAAAACAAGGCTCATGTTTTCGTTTTGACAGGTTGATTTGTATTATGCGCCAGTCACAACCGTAATGTAAATAAATTCGTTCGAATAAACGGAGATTAAAATAATCGAGAGTTAAAAGGCGGAAGATAAAGAATTTGACATATGGGAATTATTCTGAGGGAAAATATTATTTTCTTATATGTGGCAAGATGAAAAATAATCGATTGAGAAGGCAAAATTTTTCTTCCTTTAAGAAATCGGCTTTGGTACGAAAGAAGATAATTTATCACCATGTAATTTCTGAGATTGGAGCTTATCAAAATAATTCAGTAACTTTTCTGAACTGATGATCGATTAGCAAACACAACTGAACATACAAATTGGCAAAAGTTGCAGACAAATTTTTGTGCATTCATAATCTATAGGAGGTCAAAAGTCCAATTGTGGCTGAACCTCAATAACTCGGTGATTTAAATTGCGTAAAATTGATGAATTTTGTACTTCGCACAAAAATTTAAATTTGTAACATGCTATCCGCCTTCCTTCGCTTGGTCTGCCAAATAAGGCTCTCCTCATTGCACTCAAGACTAGAGAACAAAAATCCGGTGGTGAATGTTTCATCCTAATCAGACATCTAGAGGACAAGTGGCTCGAACCAAACCAGTCATATTGATAAAATCTGGATAAGAATGTATTTAGATGATAGGAAAACAGGGATTACGTAAGAGCTAGCGTATGCATAATTATTTGAATTAAAGTAAATTCGATCTTTCCGTATGATCATGCGATGTGCTGACTCTCATAAACTGAATCCATGTCTGTGATACTTCATATTCCCGTTATATGTATATATCTTCTGCTCTTCTGGTTTCCTGTGGATTTTGCTTACCCAGTCTTCGCTCATCGATAAAACATGATTGTATGATTGCTGCTATAGGAACGCCTTCTTCCTGACTTGTTACTACCGTTACTACTAAGACGCTAAAGGGTACACTGTGGATCAAATTTAATATATTAAGGTCGGAAATCATATAGCGAAATTCATTTTTACAATTACCTTGTGTTAACTTTTACCAGGCCTATATGCAATTTCTTTCCCTATTACTTATTGGTCAACTTAAATGCATCTTATTGGCCATCACACCTTATGCTTAATATATAAGATCCTACACACACCCACCTGTACGCATCGATTAATTCATTCATCCTTAGAATACCAGTGTGTAATTTCTTATTCAATACACACTTTGTGGTTCACGATTTTCTAGTGTATTTAATTCAACTTGTGGACACTGTTTTATTAATGTTGAAGCCTTAGCAGGAAAAATACAGATTACAACAAATCAGGTGACAACGTCACTAAAGACATCCTATAAATTAAAAATCTGTCAGCACCATGCTATAATTTATATTTTCACCCACAAACATTTCTTTTTATTACAAGGACAGATAAAAAGTAATACATTAAAATAAATTCCACGAATTGGTTGTATTTACACGTAAATTTATCTTAAATAACATGATGATAATGACAAATAGTTTTCGTTTTTATTCCGTCACAGCCTATGTGTGCCATTTTAGGTGACTGTCCAATTGGGGGATCACCCGGAATTTTGCGAGGGAACAAAATTAAAACTTTACATAAATATCTACTGACTAATTTAAAATTGTTTCTTTCTTGTAAATATCCGATAACACCATTTTCCTATATTAGAGCTATTAAAATTAAAATGAAAAAGAGCAATAAACTGTTACCCCACTTTCAGAGTGATAATCAGAACCCATTTTGATTAAGGGTTCACATGTTCAAAACAAAATCCCCAATTATTCCTTCCTTCATTCATTTTCATTTGCCGTAAAAATGAATTCCTAATCTCTAATCTAACAATTGAATTTGCTCTGAAGAATCGTCTTTACATTAATGATTTGAACAATGATATGTCAATAAATAACTATAAGCCGCAGACCCGTTAGAATTAGACTCACAACCTTGCTGAACCGAATAAAGCACAAGCGCCTTCACGCACAGTTGACTAATCAGCCAATCATGGGAGAATTTGGCCTTCGGCTAAATCAGGCAATGTACTCAGCTTCTAACCACTCGCCCCGGATGAAGGATTGCGATCATTAAGGCAAGATGATGACCCTATCATCCTTTCCTTTCATTCTTCGTAATCTTAATATTTATTGGGCCTTATTTTCGTATTTCGTACATCCTAAAGACTTTACGCTCTTCCATATTTGCTTGTCTTATCCATATGATGTGTCTTAATAAAAATCTAGTTAGGCCACACTTCCTATATAACAATTAATTACTCATGGCAATAAGGAGAGTCAGATTTATCGTGATGGTTGTACAAAATATTTAACCCGTTAATCTACAAAATATAAGATGTGAACATGGTGGATATAAGCTCACTGTCACACCAAGGATAAAGCTTCACCCATATTTCCGGTGATCTCTAAAATTGATGAGTCTTTATATCCTTTCATAAATTTTTAACACACAGTATGCCCTAGATAATCCCTTCCTCATTTTGATAATGAGCTGTCTTTAAGAACTATATAAAATATAATCCACCAACTATACTTATCGCATCTACAGTATAAACTTAGTCGATCTCTTTTACAGCTTCTAAGTGGGGGCATATTAAAGCTGGTAATTTAGCGGCTTTGGGATGGGGCTAAACCATTCCAGATTAAATGGTTAGTAGCACAATACTGCGAAAATCCTAGTTAGTAGGAAGTGCTAATCGACAACCGCTAAAGGTGGATAAATTCTGAAATAATAAAAAATTTCCATGTATATCTTTATTCTCTTTCTAATTAATTCTAAATAGGGGAATAATTTTAACTCTCTTAATCAACTTGATATTTGCGTTTGGGAGAGAGGAGAACGGAGTACAGCGCATGAGCGGATAACCGTCAAGTTTGAGTCTCTTTGCTTTGAGTAACTGTAAATACAAGTTCAGTTTATATGACTCACTTCGGTAAGGACATGTGTGAGAACTTGAGTGCATATGTACTTTCAAATGAAACGCGAGTTATAGAAAGGGGGGAATCGATAAACGCGTTTAGGCATGACAGATAGGGATTTTGAGTCATAGGGACACAAAGACATCATCGTGGCTTAGTGGAGGAGAAATAGAGGTATTATCATAGAGAATGCTAATAGCAATTCTGGAAAATGCATAGAGTAATGCTTCAAGCTTTAAGTAATGAGAAAAAAATAAAGTTTACATTGTTTGGGATTATCTAGTGAGTGACGTCTCGTCGCACATTAAAGCATGCGTGAACACATGAACTTGATGTTAAATTAATCACCTAAGCCTTTCTGAAGAGTTCAGTATTAATGTTAGGACAAATCATGGCATAAATTTTGAAAGACCTCCTTAACATTATTATTGACTTGTTTCCAGCCAAAGTTGTGCCTTTTTTCTTGTTAGTACCGAATGACTCAAAAATGCATTTAGGTAAGAAAACAGAGCTTGGCCGTGGGACTTCATAGAGGAATCCGCTGAGCATGGCTCTATGAGAGTGTAAATATTAGATCGAAAATAAGGAAAGTTTTAGACCTATTGTTATCAGACATCTCAGTACTATTGTGGAAAGGCAGTACTAAAGGATTGGATCTGCGAGGGTCTGGTTAGGCTTGCTTTACTTTGACTGATAAATGTAAACATTATAAAGTAGATCGGAGCCCTGCAAGTTGCTCTTTGGCTCTACGGGTGTGGCAAGTTGCAGTGTTCGTCGATGTCCCACCTACCTTAATGTGCGACCTTATTTACGTATATATGTCACTCCCTCTCTTTCTCTCTATTTTCCCCAGTATTTGCCAAGATTGTTTTATTTTACAAGCCATTTGCAAATTGTGCTTCGCAAGAACCCACGCAAGTTAATCTAATAGTTCGTTGGCTTGTAGTTACTCAGATAATATCAACTATAAGCTCTAACAATAACTTAGATCTTCATCAAAATGTGATTAACTCAATGTTTGTTGATCACATTTTGATCACGCTGAAAAAAAAACATATTTTACTAAATGCTACATAAATGATACAAGATGGCAGCTTCATTCTTTTCATTATTCCAAATTAAAAATCAAAACAATGCGCACAATATCTTCAAAGAAAAAGAAGTTCAACTTTACTGCATCTGGTTATTCGACATTATTATCATTATCATCATCAGGCAATAAAAGACACTGTGGTTAGTTACCTTCGTAAACACACTGGCACACTTACAAGCTCAGAGAGCCCATAATCAACAGGCAAGAATAAGAGAGAGGGAGGAAGAAATTAGGCATACATTATGAGACAGACGGACAAACGAAGACAATGGAAAGTGAGATCGACAACTATCGCCCACTGAGAAACTGTTTCCTCAACTTCTTCAACAATGTACCGCTGCCATTAGTGCCGCCACCGCCAGATCGATTTGAGCTCGAACCGTTTCGAGTTCCATTTGAGAAGGAGGAAGGAGATGGATAACTCATATTGATCGGAGTGAGAAAGGGCTTCCTTTCAGGGGGTGAGGCAGAACGACGAATACGACGGGGTAAACCACCGCCACCAGTGCTGCCACCGCCCCCATTCCCACGACGTAAACGAGGGGTGATTACGTCTGTTATAAGGGTTCTGCGACGACCTGATGAAGAGGAAAATGAAAGGTGTTTCAAACATGATTGAAACGTTGTAGATCACACTGAAAAAAAATGAAACGATCCAGTAACCACTCGTGACTTTATTCCCTACCAACAGTGAGATGCTTTCCTGATTCACTTATAGAGTAGTACACACTCTCTACATCTTTCAATTCATCTACTTATGTCTCATCCCTCCCCCTTTAAGCAGTTTACCGATTTTCTCCGTGATCTAACACCTGCGTTTTGAGTTTAACTCATTACTGTTTACAAGGCTATTGCCTCCTAATAAAAATATTCTGCTATTTTCTCTATCTTTGTGGCAGTGGAAGAAGAGAAGATCTGTGGCTTAACTAGTCTTCCGTATTCAATATTGATCTTTCATTTAAGCTAGAGCCCCACTCCAAAGTTGTCACTAAAAGTAAAAAACAGGTTATTACATCAATCCTTCATCATGACCTTCTCACGACAGTGCTAGAAGTGTCGGTGTCATAAGGTGTTAAAAGCTTGATTCCCCTGAGAAATTTCACAATCAGGTGCTGAGAAAGCAGAGTTCCCTTCTAATTAAGCTTCCTTAAAACCACTAGGGACTGATAGAAGCTCGAAAGAATAGTTTTTAAGGCAATTTAAACAAGATGCGAAGGAAACGTTTAATGAGACCCATTGAAAGATCTAACAAAGTAAATTCCACTTTCTCAAGTCGTGAAGCGCTTTTGCAGAGAAGTTCGCAGTAGGACCCTGAAATACAATGCTGTTAAACGTACGTAAACATTCGTGAAAGAGAATTAATTATCTATACATTAAAGAGGGAATTCAAATATTCTATTATTTAGAAATTCAAATCTTATGAAACTAGTTAAGCCATAGCTGATCAGGAAGTCAGATGCCTCCTCTAAAATGTTAGACCGCTTGTTGGACTAGAATGCCACTATTTTTATGAATGAAAAGTAATAAAAAATATATTGATTTTTCCACTACGTATTCAAGAATATTCATATCGTCATATTTTTTGAATCGTTTAATTAAGGAACAAAAAAAAATTTATTTATTTGTAATACATTATATTCATTCACTCTTATTTAGTATATCTTATGCACTATTTAATTTTACAAAATTGAATTAAGAACTATTAGCTTTTAATGGAAGAACAGCTCTTCCTAATTCGTACCTAGTTAAGCCATCTTTAAATGAACATGGAGGATAATCGAAAAATAACTCCAGTATAGGTCTCCCCGCATAAGCTAATTCTACTACGGTCTAAATAAGTATTTATTAAATAGCATCTTATAAATCAGCCACTATAGAAAGACGAACTAAAGAAACACTAAAGGATTCAAAGATGGAAGGAAGCGACCAGCTTACCACTATGGCCACGATCATCTCGATCGGTGTGGAATTTGATTGAATATATCCCAGTTACTAGCTTCTCAATGGCCACTATTCGCCCATATTGGTATGTACAATGACAAGGAATTCCGTGCTGGTTGAGAAGGCTGCTACCTTCAAGCCTTCAGTAGCAACGTACCTGGTGGCTTACACTCATCAGTAAATTTTGAGACTGGATACGTCGATCATAATAGCACTATGAATATTTACCTTACCAGTCAGAGAAGTAAATACGAGTAACCATAAAATCGCATCACTTTTTCGCGTACATAGTTGCGACATCAACAATATATCGCAGTTTTCAAATTAATTTGTTAGGTGGATGGATTGTTAACGTACTTATAGGATTTAAGTTCGCGAGGTAACCGCATAATCATATGAGAAATAAAGTACATCAGTAAAGGGATATCAACCTACTTGCGTAATTAAAAGTATGAATCATGTTTTTTTGCATATCAGGATAAAATATGCTAAAATGATCAGACTCTCTCCTAATGATTTTTCAAATGAGGACTAACAGGGAGAAGAGGATATGAAAAGTAAGAAAATGAATAAAAAAGCTAAAGTGAAATGGACTAGACTGTTAGCGAAGTTACATCAGACTTTATTTATTATTTAATTATTAGAGCTCATCTTGAACGGATTGCGGTGGGCTCTGCAATGTCAATAATCACGTTAACATCTTTTTATCCTGGTATTAAAATTATGTATGCAAAGTGGTAATTTCAACCTATGCCAACTTACAGGTGCATAACCTTGAAGATGGGAGCAGCATCACCCCCCAAATCTTTCGAGCATGGTGAATTTGAGCGAACGCTTTCTTGTACTTTCAGAAGAATTCCAATAGACTTTTGAAATGAGGTATTATCAAAATGCAAACAAAATCGACATCTAGTACAAACGTTTACCCATAAAATTCAAAGTTTAGCTCCAACCAAATCGAAAGCCCCGAAATATCTCAAATTATAAACGTTGTAAAGGCAAAAGAGCAGCTGTAGGTAAGTAGATGCTTGGTTTCAAAATTGAAAACACCAAATTTCGCTCCTCCACTCTCAGCAAATGTACTACTGAAAGCTATTTCCCCAGTGTCCAAGTTATATCTTTTGTATGGCTTATTGACAAATTGGCTAAACATCAGATCAAACTAGTCATTCTTGAATATATGATCAAGACATCGAAGTAAATGTTAAAGTTATACATCTTCATGTCCAACTGGTATCAGATCATTTATTCTCATCAAAAGAAAAAATTGATAGAGTGTGAATCTATAGGGTAGGTTAACCGACTCTAGTCTAAGTATAACTACTCCAGTTACCAATATCCAGGAGAACAACTAATAGCAAGCCTATTTGGACGAAAAGGCAGGCGTAAAAAGACAGAAGAGACCAAATGTACATTAAACCCGCGAGATCATCACCCATCAATCTAAACGATCTGCTACTTAAGTCGCTAATCGGAAAGAATCAAAAGTTCGACCGCAACCGCTAGCACAATCGCGATAAATACATATTACAAATATATGGACACTATGAGTTAGCGATGAATCACACAATGTACAAATAAAATTAGAATTTTCAGACAAGGCAAATCAAGCCAACCAGGTCAACCAACTGAAATCGAGTCGGTAGAATCGATTGAACTTAAACAGTTTGATTGAATGCAAATGGAAAG
>CAADRB010000058.1:872306-894801 GCA_900708905.1 Hymenolepis diminuta | reverse complement strand
GGGTAAAAATATGCAAACATAGAGACCCAAAGTGAACCTTAAACGACGAGTGTTTGATTTAGCCAAATATGGCTATTACGCACATGCCACTGCCATTAATAAACGAAATTCATGGGTAAGCGTTCACTAAAATATGCAACTTTAATGAAGTGTTCTGTGAATATCAATTAGCACACAATTTTTTTGATTATCAATTTACAATTGTATCGAAAGTCGGTGTGTTCTACGTATGTATAATTCGGATGCATATTATCAGAAAAACCGGAAGAAAAGTCAAAAGGTCATAGATATCTCTTAATCTGGTTACAGATAATTAGGCAATCTTCTAAGTACTCACCTTAAAAGTAGGGCTATACAGAATGACTGAAAGATGTCTCCCAATAAAGATCGCCTATTATTTAAGTAAGTAAGTAAGTAAGAGCATGACAAGGTATCGATATATTATGAAGTTCACAAACTTTTTATGAGTACAAAGGTGGTGATGCTTCATTACGGAAGTACGCACTCAGATCCATGCCAAGACCATCAAAAACTTTTAAGCAAAATCCAAGGTCACCAGGAAGACCTCACTCTCTATCCAAAATGAGCGTTGGAAAATGCTTTCCTAAGCGTACTTAGGAATTATTAATAAGCAAGTACTTTATTACAAATCCACTTTCAAATGAAATTCCATGTGTGATTGTTAAAATAAGGAGGTACTTCTGAATTACTCCTGTAGATGGAGCATTGCGATAACGAAGTATTAGAAATACATTATTTTCAAAGATCCGAATGGAAGGATTACTGAACAAACTAGTATCAAAAGCAGAAATTCTCCGACAGTTATTTATATGCCTGTAATCGATAAAAAATTCGGAGTAAGAATCACACAGAATGACCGGAATAAAAATTGTTACCTTATTCTATTAAAGATCTTGAATCCAACTTGTATGGACATTAGTTCCAACATAGAACAAGACAGATTTTATAAAAAATTACGAATTAAACGATACTTACTTTCTTCTTCAGCTTTAATTTTTTGTGTGGAGCGATTGATGAATCGGTCAAGTCGACGTTTATTTTCCGCCTTGATTTTTTTATAGACTTCAAACCAGGTTTCACCCTCCCCTGGACCCTTTACCGATCGGCTCTCAAGGGGGAAATTCAGGAGTACATGTTTCTTCCAGAGATCATCCGTCAATCCCCTGAATTGCTACAAAGGTAGAATCGGCGCTTAGATTGTGTTTGCTTTAAACCCCACGTACCTGCTCTTAAACCAGTATTAATAAATAGTAACAACTAACCATTCAATTAAAATGGCCTGCTTGCAAAGAGATATCACAAACTTAGCAACGCCTATTTCACATACATTTCAATACGCTAAATATATCTTGGATTCAAAATTGACATCAGGGACAATTCCTTGTATCGGTGACTTCGAAATAACTTCCAAATGACCTTAAATGACTGCATTATCTCGAGTTGAGAAGGAGCAAAAACTGAAAGAGAAACAAAATATCAAAAAGCAGAATTAATGATGTTCATTAAGGCATCTAATCTAGAAACTAAACAATTTCAAAACGTAAATAGAAGAAGCATCAGTTTAAGAAACTTAAAACTCTCGAGCTTATTAAGGGGGGTGTAAACAACAACCAGTACCACCGATTGTTCAAGACTAATAAGGTTAAAGTTAAAAGGTCAAGAAATATAAAGTATGAATAGTCTCTCCGATTGAAATGTGTGAACAAGCAACACGAGGAAGCTTGCGTGTTTTCAAACTTAAAAGGATTAATAGTCCCAACATGAATTAAAACTCTCAGCTTTATTTTGATAATTACAAATTGCCCTTTATTTTGGTTTTCAGATGGGCCAATAAATTAGTTACTTACACAAGTAGAGCTAATGATTTTATAATGATGGAATATATAAAAGACATTTAAATTTCTATTTTACATTAAGGACTTTATCTCAATGACTTAAGAAAATCGTTGCTTTTAACATTGGCGGGCGACGTGCAGATTAATAATTATATAAAAAATAACGAAACTCAATAAGGATTTTACTCCACTATGACTACTTCATTTCATTCTATCTTTAAATTAGTTCTATCGGACTGAAATGTTTACCTGATTTATTAACCATTAAAACCAAAACAGATTATTGCTGATCTCAAGTAGTGACCATTACGAAATCAAAGAAATTATTTGTTACCCTTTTAACCAATTACACTTACAAGAATTGCCATTTCTTCCATCGTATCTAAATAACAACTTTCTCAACTTCATTGAGAGGAGATGCTTTTCCACACCCTATTTAGGCTGAATGAAGGCTCTGTAGAGTTTTTTTGATTGAGAAACTCAGATTCAGTCACCTTTCCAGCCACTGGATTTATACGAGTAAATCTCGGTCCTGTGACTTCTAACTCGGCAAAAGAGCACATTATCATCAGTACACCATTACTTCAGTTAATAATTAGAACTTTTCTTTAAATAGATACTTTTCGATTTTAGTTAATACCTTTAATACAATTTATCCTAAGAACGGGCGTTTCAACAAATGAATTCCTAATTTCACTTTATCAAATTGAAAACTATCAAACCGTAAAGTCACATTTACAGTTTATAGAACATAAATAATGAGAACCAAATGAAATTCCAATAAACCTCAACAAAGTTAAGATGAAGGTGGCAGTAGCATCAGTAGCAACAACGATATCAGGTTAAACATGTTTACAATATCATGAGGGAAATGCACTGGCTCTGAGTGAGGTCAATTCACCAAATGCGGTATAATTTTAGAACACATTTAAATAAGTGAAATGATCACTCAAGAGTTAGTTGCAGTAGTCAGCATAGAAATTTTCCAAGATCATTGGAGAAAGCTTATGCCTAAATTTAGATGGTAAAAAAAAACATTTCTGTTCCACCAAGACCCCTTGAACTAGTACTAACCCGAATGTTTAAGAAAAACTCCCGAACTCATTTAGGAAAACCCCTTCCGAATACTCATCTTTGAGAGAAGGGTAATATTATAAAGCTTCTCTTAGAAAACCTCGTGTTCAACCATGCTGTTATAGCATGGTTGAACACTCCGCTTATCGTGTGCACTGATGGGTATCGAACCCGTGATCTCGGAATTTGTAGATAAACCTGTTAACCACTACGTCATCGGTGCACACCCATGCGTTTTGTTGCATTGACGGGTAATGAATCCATGACCTCTTTAATTATAACAGATTCGATATTAACAATCACTACTAAGAATATAATTCCCTTCTCATTTAATTTTCTGATTAATTGTGATAGTTTGCTAAGTTTTGTATCTACAGAATGACTAAGAGATCACCCCCCTCCACCACAAGAAAATAACAATGAAACACATTTCCTGAAGCGAATACCAGAAGGAAATTGCTCGGATGAAAAGCTTTCATTCTGCTCGATCTTTACAAGCATTAACCGGTGGTGTTTATTATGGCATTCACTGAAAATGAGCCATCGGTTCACATTACCGGATTTAACTGCTTCGAATTACCATCTCTATTGACAAACCACTAGGTTGATAGAGAACAAAGAGTTAGCGATCTTTGTAAGGAAAACGTAAGTATGAAATTCATTCATACTAAATCATTGACTAGAATGAACAAAAGCAGAGATATAATTGAGTGTTAGACAAGAGTTACTTAATAGCAGATGATATAAACAACTTTTTTCTTAAAATAAGTCCTGAAACGAACAAAAAGACTAATTTTACATAATTCTTTCTGCGAAAACAGACCTACGCTTTGTTTGAAATGACGAGCTAACACCTGTGATTATTGATGTAATATATTTCCGATGACCTAAACTAGCATACAACATAACATAAAAACATAAGGCAGACATTAATTTACACCCATTGTAAAATATACGTGATATAGGCAATATTATGAGAAAGGCCATGATAGTAGAAGGCAAACAATGAAATATTTCACTCACCGGATTGCACTTTTGAATCCGATAGAGATCCTCAGTGGAAGCATCTTTAAGAACAGGCGCAAAGATCTCATAGGGCACTAGACCAACATGATCAATCATTGATACATTCTTCGAGAGTGCCAAAATGCAGAGATCTAGGAGTTTTAAGGGAGAAGTTCGGAGAGTTAGATCAGCAGTCGGGGACTCAAATGCTTTACCATTTTGTCGATTAATCCGAGGGGCCCAAATGACCCTTTTGGAGCGGAATTTCAGATCACCATCGTCGTCAAGTTTATCAAAGGAAGTGCAGGGTTCTGTAAGGGGGAGGCAAACAAATTTGTCATATTGAAGGAAACCAGTTCGAACTCATAGGCATCGCAACTAGAAACTGTGTCTAACGCGAACAGAACAAGAAAATACATGCATAAACAAGTTGAAACCTTGAAGCTGACGAAATTTAAATATGGAGGCTTTAAGCTAGATTTGTGATCTATGAGAGGGTAAGATTAAAAACTATGATGTTACGTCAGATTGTAATTAAAGTTAGGCTGCATCAAAAAAGTGAAAAAAACCATGAAGCTTAAGTTTGATGCTAATGAATTCCCTTCTATCTTTCTAATCGAATAAAACGCGAGCAGCAATAAATTATTGTATGTGTATTGAAACGCCCGTGTAACGTTGAAGAGCTTATTATAAAACGTGACTTGAAAACGAAATTCAAAGTTGATTAACCGAATCAACCTACAACATACTTTAAAAACTCCACATAAAAAGCTAAACGCAAACAAATAGGAAGAACTCTCTGAGCTAAACCCAACAATCCATCCACACGTGTTAGAGTCAAAGCGATAAAAATGGACTAAAACAACCACCTAGTATGCCGGAAAAAATCTATAAAGCCCCATGCGTGCAGGCCAAGATTAATCAATCTATAGGAAGATGAGCCAACGTGAGAAAAATCGATATTGAAATGATCAAATCTGCGGCTAAGAGGTTGGGGATTAAAAATCAATAGAAAAGGTAGGTACAAAAAGCTAGGCAGTGGTATAACAACAAATCATTCGATATTTATATCAGCTAGAAATAAAAATCAAATTATAAATAAACTGAGATATTTTAAGGAAAAATGGAAGGAAATCAATACAAGCATGTGAAAACAGGTAAAATTTTCTCATATAAACTAATCAAAAAGAGGTCGAAGTGAAAATAAAATCGGAGGTAAAAATATACCTGAAGTTCGCTGAGGAGTAGGCTGTACATCGGGGCGCTCAAAGGGATCAGCAAGGGATTTAAGAATTTCTTCCGTAAACGGTTGACCGGGATTTTGTGCGTGAGATTCTTGATTACTACATTTTTCACCGTTTTTCGAGTTTGAAGGTTTGGCTGTTGTTGTCGCCAATTTTGGGTGCTTTGATTTCTTTTTGATCGGAGTAGACAAACTTAGCGCTGCTTCAAAAGAAAGACCAGAGGAGGAGTCCAAAGAAGGAGAGGGAAGAGAAGGAGGGCGCCTTTTTAAAGATTTGGTAGCCGGAGGTTGGAGAGGACCGCGAAATTCCGATTTATTTGCATCCAATGATTTTGGAACAATCAAACCTTCCTTTCTGTGTATCTCCTGCCTTTCATTGCTTACACCCGGATTGACGGATGATTCTGAAGTCTGAGACTTTCCTATGTGTTGTTTAAGCAAATTTCTCCATTTGCTGACAAGATTGCGGGCCAGTTTGCCAATTTCATTGGGTGAGGACGAAAGACTTTTAACAGCTCGCCCTATGCCAGTGTCAGAGATCAGACCAAGTTCAACCGAAATCCGATCGAGTTTCAAGAGCATCTGTAACTTCTAAATTTAAGTAAAAATAATGCTTAAATATGGAAAATAGCATTGAAATTATGAAAGTTTCGATAAATCTGACGGAAGATAATGAGCTTAGTTTATAACATGATTATAATATAAAAAATATAAATTACCGATTCATTATCAACAGAATCATCACGAAGTTTGTAAGCGTATTTCGTTAAAGCTCTTGCAACATCCCTCGTCATTGGTAAAACGAATGCACAAACGGCTAACAGCTGACTGCCTATGCGGTAAACCTTAAGGACGTGGGTTAGCATATTTTAAGGAAGACTTTAATAAAATGGTAGAAATAATTGCTTTAATTTTGAAATGTTCTTGAGTTATTTTTTTAGATTTGTTACAACATAATTTTTTCCTTCAAAAATATTTTATATGAAATTGTAAACGCTATGTATCACTTTCCTGATTTGAATTTTAAAATGGTATTCGATGCGCATGCTACCCATGTCATAATTTAAAAGCTACAATTAGCGACAAATTTATTTCAACTCTGGTAAAGTTTTTTTAAAATCAGCGCATAGTCTTCATCATATGATTCTTTAGGAACAGAGTCCGCATATTATCATTTAAAATCATCATCATTATTAAAACCTATGCAATATGTAATCAAGGCACATTGACCCTGAGCGTAATCATTTTTTTCAAATATTTTTCAACTTCGGAGCAAAATATTTTAATGTCAGAAGAATAATAGAAGTTCCGATCTAAATAAATGCGCAAGATTGAAATCCAAATAATCCTTATCGTTTTGCGTAGTTAAAGCAAGATATCATTGTAAATCTAATAAATCGTTCTGTCTTACTTTAACCTATTAAATGTTTATTAGTCAAATCTATCTGTGAATTAGTAAATTAACGAGAGCGTTGGATTACATATTGAATACAAATTAATTTCCTTAATAATTTTAAAATAATTTGAAACATGAATGTTAAAATTTTAACTGCATTTTAGGCTGAATTTCACTGAATCATCGTCCCATGCTCAGTAGTTGATATATCAATTTATATCTTGACCTTAATAAACTTGAGAAAACATTTTAGTCTTTTGGTTTTTGCGGGTAAGTCAAGTGTCGGGCAATCACGCTGTTTTACTTGCAGTGGCGGTGTTTTTATGTTAAAATATTATTTTTTGATTATTATTTTCTCTTGTTTTTGAAACTATGCACCGGAATATAATCATTTCAATTGCCTGTTTCTTTTGTAGAAAAGTCCATTTATGTGATGGACATTTCAAAATTGCATTCACGCCAGTTTCTAAATCTTACCATCTTTGCTTCCTTTCTGTGCGCACTGTTCTACTTTCTCTATCAATTACACATCTTATATAGGAATCGCATTATTCGCTTGGAATGTTGGTTTTGCAAAGCTCTTACATCAGTGAGTGTTAAAGATAAAAAATCGTTTTTCTGTTCATTATGTCATCAGTATAATGGATTTAATGATTCTGGAGATTATAACTGCAGTATTCCTGCTCAATATGATGTGCAACTGAACCCGCAAAGTTTTGCGATTCGGTCCAGTGGAGTGACGGCACCATCTTTTAAACCTGATGTCTTCTGTACTGTCTGCTCCCAACGACAAGCTTACAAAATAGAACAGCTTGCTCAATTCGAACCTACCAATGAAGCAAATTGGGACCGGGAATTGAGTCAATTTAAGAAGGAATTAGAAAATCGTTGTATGTTATGTCCTTCATGCATGATCAAAGTTCACAAAAGAATTAACAATGTAAGCATTTCATCTTTTAGTATTTTGTCTTCCGTTATACGTGCTTTATATAACAGATTGGGTCTTTTTAGATTGATATTAAAATGATTCCGAAAGTTTTGCTATGGTGGCGCAGTAAAAATTATGATCAATCCTCTTCTCCCAATTCATCTGATCACTCTCCATTTTTATCCCTTATCCCCATTATCTCTACTGGACTACGTATCATCACTACTTTTATCTGGTTGTATATGTCACTACCCTTTGTCATTAACCTTTTCGATAATCATGTTTGCAAATTGGTTTCTACAAATTTCCTCAAAGTACAGTGCCAATGTGTTGATTTTTTGAAGTCGGAATTCACACAAAATGTGCTTCTCTTTCAGCGTTTAAAAATTGTGTGCCTTGGTAGTCATCTGAGTCAACTCTTATTGCAAACTACACGCGTTTCAACAAGTCCATTTTTTGCCTTACTTGATGCTATTCTCTTCGTTCTGAGCACGAATTTAATTATCACTGGCCAGAAAGTCTCCTCATCAGCCGTCCCTTCTATCTTCATTCTCATTCTCGTCTTAATAGTTGGAATAGGTGTTTTAGTTTACTGTTGGTTACCCTATGCTCAAGAGGACTTAAATATACAAATTGAAAGGCTAAAAGCTGCTTGGCCCACTTCTAATCCCCCTCCTACTTCATCCTATTATTCTGCCCCACCTGTAAATGCAGAGCTCATAAATGATACTGTCTCCCTTTCTTTGGATGGTCTTTCTCTTAATAGTGGAAATCCACCCCATTCTGCTAACTTATCTCCCACTACTTTGACTTCGTTTACTTCTCAGAATCATGTTTATGCTGCTAGTGCCGCACCTGCTTACTCATATCTTCACAAGATGGGTTCAACCACTTCTCCATTAGCTTCTGGTGACTTTGATGCAAAAAGTCATTTCACTAGTGTGAGTCAGATGTCAAGACGTTTGAAAAGGGAGAAGAGAAGGCATCGACGTGGACAACCAACGGGATTGCTGAGATTGACTCTGTATCTTCTCTTTGGACGTCTGGAAACCTGGAGTGATGTGAAGTCGGAGTTGCTATGCATGTTCAACGCTGTTCTTGTTGGCGTTCTTCTCATTCTTATTTGCCACTTATTTTATGTTATTATGCCTGGGATTTGGACTATGAAAGTTTAGTATGCTTTAACAGTTTTGAGATATTAGTATGAATTCATTTTATCAAATGAATTATTCTTATTTGTGGTTGAGTCACTCGTGTTGAAGAGGTCTAGCTAGCTTCTGCGACTTATACCACAGAATGTGTGTAGAAAGTATATAGCCAATAATGGGGTATAAGATTGACAAGGACAGTTAAGGTGAGAAATATTTGCACAAATGCAGGTCTTGGTAAAAAGTGCGTACAACACAAGGTCTAGCAGTCACAAGGAAAGCTTAGCGTACTTTATCCGACGAAATCAATGCAAAATAGTCCTGCGAATTCAGTACCGGATTAACAGGGTTGACTTTGCCACCTGCGGTAAATTGATGTGTAATCTTTTGCAAAAATCGTTTTTTTTGACATTTCACGAAAAATCTTAATCATTGCAGTGAATTGTTATCTGCATAGACTAACCAAATGATGACGGCTTTCAGAGTTGAGTATGTCAGGAGCTAACGATCGTACCAGCGTTACATGATTGTCAACGGAACATGGCAAAACGACAATTACCCGGATCGAATTTTCACGCTGGCAGAGTGTTGTGACCATCGAGTGGAGATGGTCACTTCCTCGCGCCCATTGTGCTCTTAATGTTATTTCTATCTTTAATAGATTTTGTGCCCTTATTTAAATAATGCCCCTAATATAAACCTACTTAGGGCACGATTCCCACAACCTATGTTTATGGGAAAGGTTTAGTAAAATTGGCGTTAAAATAAAACAGAAGATTCTCATTCAGAGTAAAAGTCAACAAACAGAAAACGTTTGCGTTGTCCGCTTCCATTAAGCATTTCTTAAACATTCTTCATGTAGTTAACGGCTATTTAATTACTCATTAAGACCCTGACATGTTCTTGAAGCATTTTCTCAGCTGCTGTGTCAAGTACATGATATCTGATTGAACTGAAAAATGACAATGGTAGGTTTTGCTACCTTCAGTATCAGTTACTGAGCAAAGTTCGGAACATTCAAGGGGGTAGATTTGTCTTTAAAAGCATATAAAGTCTATCAGATTGATAAAATGGTTAACGCGGATCAGCAAATCTAAATTTGAACATGGATTGCGGCGGCGAGAACGCGAATCAAACTACTGCAATTGAGTGACGAAACACTGAAAGATTTGAAGAAATGGATAAAAATAAATAACATGAGTACAACTTTTCCAATAGTGGCTGAAACAATGAATTTAAATTAAAAGCACGCTTTTTTCGCTATCTGTTCTTCTCTTTCCGAGCAAGTTAGGCGAGTGGTTTAAAATTTTAGATTTCTGGGATGGGCGTTTTAATACAAGATTTACAACAATTGCTTTGCTCTGCCCTGTACAAGAGAAATAACACGAAAGTGGCGCTAATACGTACTTTTAAAACGGTTCTTACCAAAATTAACTTTTGTTTTTGGCATTAGGCTCATAAAAATATGTTAATGTTTGAAATTTTATTAATTTTATTTTTTAAATGCGCTGATTCGGATAAACATTTTTTAGGTTATACCGTAATAATTCTAAAGAATATCATTGAAAATGAATTCCAATGAATAATATTACGCATGTAATTCAAGAGCGATTATTTAGAATCTTAATTTTGCAATCTGTTACCTAAATATTATTGTAAATATATTTACCCTATTTAAGCGAAAGAGGACTGTGTGGAACATTCTGACCGTGAATAATATATATATTTAGTATAGCAAAATTTGTAATTTTGATTTGTAAATACCCGCCCGAAACAATGTTGCGCACTTAATTGCAAATTCAATAATAATATTCCTGGTGCCACTTTCACATCACCAATTAACCAGCAGTGTGGTGAGTTCAATTATTAATTTTTTCATTCGGTTCCCAAATATTGTTTTACAGCTATGAGACTGAAGCTCTTTAAAAAAATATGCTTTTCGAATTGATCTTTATTACATTGACAAATTTTGATGTTTCCAATTCAATGCTCATGAAACGCTCCGGTAAAAATTGCTGACGGATAAATATACAAATGTAACTTAGTTAAACCTTCGCTGAAATCGTATTAATTCTTTCTAGTTATCACTATTCAGGAATCATCTATAGCTTCATCATCCTATGTTGTCCAACAAACAACATATATATCAGAATGAAACTAAAATAAATTTTTAATACGCCGTTAACTGTATCAAGCTAATACATGACGGAAGAAGTTGGGTGCTCAATTCTAACTTCATTATTCAAATTTTATCATTGCAAAGTGGCTGATTTATCCAACATACAAAAGTGCAAAAGTTACTTTATATAAATCATATAAAAAAACAGATGAGATATGGTGATTATTTTGAATATTAGACGCAGTGAATGCTAACATTATTTCCACACTTATAATGTCTAACTTGAGAGGTCAATAATAACTTATATAGAACTCCAGTGATTGAACGTTCTAGAGTAACCAAATATTACGGCATTTTGATCAGTTATGCAATGACGAAGCATATTTAATTTTAACTGAATCTTATACTTTGGTTTCATTACTTAAACCGTACCAAAAGAGAGTAGATAAGAAGGAAAGGACGGGCATTATGATGAAAATGCGAATATTATTTAAACACTACAAATTTCATTTTAATTACCAATTCACTTTCATTGTTAGCTTTTCATGTTAAAAAATGGAAACTAAACTCTAACCGGAAATTCCTCTGATAACGACTTTTCCGGTCGGGGTATTACAATTAACGATAAGATATGACTCTAGAATTGTTGTTCACATACCTCATACTTTTTTTTAAGAATATAGAACACCTGGTTTAACTTTTGCCTAGAAATTCACACTCGGAAGTTGATAATTGAAACAATTTAAGAATATTGTACAAATGATGATCTCTTCAGAATCATTATGTGAACCCGAAATCAACTTGCCTGAGACTCTAACATATAACAAAAATTGGATTAAGAAGTGGACAAGTCCGGAATGGAAATGCTGCAATATAACAAATATTTTTCGTGTCAAAGTAGATGAAAAACATAGACAATATTTACCTTAAACTCTCACTTACGCAATTAAAAAAATAACAAAATTTTAATGTACAATTTTCCAAAATCTGAGCGAACTAGTAAATTTGGATATCGAAAAATATACATCGAAAAGTCAGTGGTATTGAAAGACGCCAAATAAAGAATAAATATTTCTGACGTGTAATTTTCGTCCAAGCGATATTAGTCTGTGTAATGGTAATAAATGACTCACAGCTGTGAAAATCATTTCCAGCTTATTTTATAATAAAGCATTTCCTACTTTTTGAAATAAAAGTGTCCCTTTTTTCCTATATAATTTGAAAAAAATGTGAGATATTAAAATTTTGGCTCAAAATGTTTTAACGAATGACAGACTAAATAGGCCTAGAACGTAGGGTTCCGAAGGTTGCTCATTCCTGCTGGATTAGTTCGTCTTATTGGTCCTATCTACGAGGTGAGTGTTGCGGGTGATCTCGCTGCATTTTACACTGCTCATTCCTCCGATGAATTATTTTAATGGTTCTTCTGACCCTGGAACCTATTAAGGATGGGGCATCGTGTCTTTAGAATGGCTAAATTTAATTTCCATCTCTTGTATGTACCATCTAAATGACCTTAATTTTAAATGGATTCAAGAATTAACCAATGGGAATGAAGTGTGATCTTTCGCTGAGTTTTCTATAATTTTAAGTACTTATTGATTCAGCTAATTTTTTAAGTTAATTATTACAATTTACTTTATTTAATATTAAAATTAATGTTTGCTTCGAATTTTCGCTTGCCCATTATAAACGCACTTAAGTATACGCTTTTTTCGAATATCCTACACTGTATTATGAACACTTTTCACATTCAGTTACTTTTCGTTTGCTCCATTTTGTATGTTACAATTTCCATCATTTGACCTTTTGTATTTCTTAAGTTCTACAATCATGTTCTCTATTTTTTTTCATGTTTAGAATATTTTGATGAACACTTTCAATGATTTTAGATAAGTAATGGCAGATAAAACGTTCGTCTTCGAACTGGATCTTAGCGAAAATGAAAATAACAATGAATTTTCATACTTAGAGCTGGTAAAAGACAAATTGGTGGGTTTATTTGTGAAGCTTAGATTTCTCTTTAAATCGAAATTAAAATATTGACATAATTTATATACTTCCTTTTAAGGGCAATCGAGCTCCCAGTGACCCGTTCGGAGAAGACGATACTGCTGAGTTAATGGAGATTGCAAGGCAATTTGAAAGGAAATATGTATGTTATCAGTTAATGACTTCTTTATTCCTTCTCTCTCATTTTGAATAGGGTGATATGGTTACAGTGAACAAGAAGGGCAGAAGACGGAATCTTCGTGTTGCCGATTACAGGGATTTAGGTGCTGGTTATGATTCTGGTGATTCCTTCATTGATGATTCGGAGTATGTGGAATTAGTTGTACCACCTACTGTCCGCACAAGATTCGAGGGATTCTTTATAAACACGGGAACCTTGGAAATGCTTGAGGATAAATCGATAGACATTGAAGGACCACCGCCGCCGAAACAACCTAAGCTTGATCTCCCCGGAAATAAACGTCCCGCTGTCAAAAAGGATAAATCAAAGTGAGTTTACCTCATATGCCGTATATAGTTTTAATTACAGTTTAAATAGCAGTTGGGCTTGTAATATTGCATCTGAAAATGCATATTCGTGATTATGCATTATTTAAGGTCTTTATTTCGTGGACCGTTCATTGTCAGTATAATATCAAGTCATGTTTAATTGGGTGTTAATTAAATTTATCCATCGACTCGTACTTTATACGTGATTCGAGTGGCTTGAATTTTTGATAGACTTGCTGCTTTCCTGATTTTGCAAACTGTCCACTTAATGTTGTTAGAAATGTTCAAATTGTTCTTTTCGGGATAGGGTAATGGCACATTGAAGTTCTTTTAATTTTGAAACTTGTTCGGCTCTCTGTTGGTCTGCCTTTGATCGGCTATCATAGGAACTGTGTCATCGTGGTCTTGACTTCAGCATTGTCATTTTTTAACCTTGATTAAATGTTCAACCAGGACATATTCTGCCACCACTTAAAAGGGACATTTAAATAGTCGTAATCTCATCTTCGAAGTATTTTCCTAAGACTACCTAAACTGCGCTTGTGATAAATATCGTTTTTTGTTTATGATCTTGTGTTCTCATAATAAACATCAAAGATTAAATCTTGTTTGGGGGAAGGAAGAATCCTAGGAATGATCTCTTCCGTTTACGAAATTTCTTCAGCCAATTACAGATCAGTTTCAGCTAAGCCACTAAATTAATGCTTGAGAGTCACCTTATGACTCTAGGACCTGAATTTGTCCTCGCTTGTACCGTCAACAAATCCCATGGCAAAACTAATATTTTAACTGCTCTAATCCAGTCTTGGTGAATATTAAGTGGTTATGGCTTTTATTCGATCTGATCTTTGCAATTGCACTAATAAGCGATTAAACTTTATTCTAAGTCTAGAGAAGAGGAATTCTCCTCTTGAAGGTTGTCTTGCTAGATTAGTACTGTGTTCCATTGTGATGCGAGAAAAACAAAGTTCGAACAGGCTCTTGATAATTAAATGCGCTTGTGACCTCCGATTTTGCAGAGCTCGTGAGATTTAAGGTCGGTGTATATCCATCGCTTAGAATTATCAACTACAACGGATAAAGTTGGTCAAAAGAGAGTAACAGGATCTCAATCAGAGATCCTGTGGTGTCTCCTCTGTCCAAAATGAGTGTATAAAATACTCCCTGGAGCTTGAAGATTATGCTAAAAATGTTTCCAGTTCCAATAAGGAATATACTATCACCACTTCACTTGGGTGGAAGAAGGTATCCTTAGGTCGATCTTATATACAATTTGCATTCAACCAACATTTTTGTTGATACAAATTAACCATCACTTAATGTGAATCGCTGACTCGGTCTCATGATCTTTAACTTTACGAACTTGTACCGATCTATTAATGACGATGTGATCGTAACACTGATCTCGTTTGTCTCATTAAAATCGCCATCCATGTTGCTCCCTTTTAGTAAACAGATCCCCGTATGACCAACTCAAAGTAGATAACAATCTCCATTGCTCTGTATCTGCATTTGTTTAATGTTTTTTTAGCTTTGCATCAGAGGGCAAAAGAATTGTTAGTGGTGCCATGATGGCTATTGGCATTTATGGTTTGTCTTTTTGAGCTCTTTTCTAAAGTCTGACAAACTAACTAAATCATCGCTTTTAAGAAGTCGCCTGAGTCAATATCTTCCAACCTTTGTTCCTTTTGACAATTTTTCGAGGATTCCCTCTAGTTGAATTATTTTAACGAATTTGGTGGATACTATGATGGATAATAGAAGTATTTTTTAAAACAATTTCTCATCGCTTTGATGCTTGGTGAAGTTAACTTTATTGTATAGCACCTGCATTTTTTGTTAGTTTCAAATGAATATTATAATTTTTTGAAATCATAAAGTGAACTAGCTTCACTGATTTTACACAGTCAAGTATTCTCTCTTATGTTTTGTCTGACTATTCACTTACTTGTTTGCTTGGCTGGATCAATCCGAGTCAGCTCTCAGTATGACCTAGTGAACTTTCAATTTATGTACGAGATCCTGGTAAAGCGATCTTTTTATTATGAATTTACTTTAATCGACCACACTAACCGGTGGATGTCATTATTAAAAACGCTCTTTATCACAAGCTATAGCGAATACACCATTCTTTTTTATCAAGTAATGCCATTCAGGTTCAATCACTGTTGCACAGTATTAGTACTTCTTACTGGGTGTTAACTTAGGCGTCCACAGCATTAAGCTGGTAAAGCTAATCGGTTGCTGTGGAGTATCAAAAATACGTTGCTTGAATTATTTCAATAATGGTAGGGCCGAAGGTTGGTTTCTCTTTAATAAACTTCATGTCGTTTCATTTTCTCCCCAAAGGGAAATATTAGACATTATAAGCCTCATTTTATTTTGTCTCGCTGATGGCATTCAAGATATGATTTGGACAAAGTGCGATGTATGGCTTCCCATATAACATTTGCTGAAGAGAAGGGATACTAAAATAGGAAGATTTTGTTCTTTAAAACGAAGATTTCTATGTAGCTTGTGTTTTTAAAACTTGTCCTGAGACTTCTGTTCCATTTGAGTTTGTCGCCAAAGATGATTGAGTGACAATTCCACTAGGTATCGGTTTCCAAAAGCATTTAACAAGGTTATTCTAAATTGTTTGATAGTAGAAGAATTGACCTAGTCATAAAGATTGGCTGGTGGCATCATCGATCCTTATGTCTAATTATTCTTCATTTTTCCATGTCAATTTCTATATTGTGATCATAAATCTGCATAAAGTCTCAGCCAATTGTACTGTCTTTCAGATTGAAAGCTACGGTTTCTTAGTGCTTTATTTCTTTGGATCATTGTCGACTTAGATGACCACCAGTTAAACTAAAAGCCGGCCAATTATACTACTTTTCAGATCTGCAAATAATACGTAAGTTGTGTTTAGCTGAATGTCTAGTTCTTTGTTTCTTTGGATCATTATAGACGTAGATCATCTCGAATCTAATCTAGCTGAATGGAACCTATTCATTTAATCATAGTCGCTTTGTGTCTAGGCAACTACTGGAGAGAGCTGTTAAACAGCTGTCAGTACCCAATACCACAGCATCAACAGCAACAAAACCACCAACGACGACCACCAACGGAGTTAGTGGTGCAACAAGTTCTCTTGACGCCGTCTTTGATTCTGTTATTTCTGCTGGAACATCAGTTGACAATCCCATCACCGTCACGTATTCTCCCTCTTCTGCTCAGCCACAACCTCCTGTTCCTGCCATCTCCCAACCACCACCTCCAGTCCCTTCTACTTTACCGCCCTTACCGGATGATTTGAAGGCTGAAGTGCAAAAACTCCTGGCTGTACGTTGTAGAGGAGTAATGTGGTCTAGCTATACTATATGCCAAGTCATGTAACTCTTTTTGTTAGAATAGTTCATTTAGCTTGAAACTAATAATTATTTGATTTCCCACAATAAACACAGGTTAATTGCTGTTTAATCCAGCTCTTCAGCTTCTCTTTAGCACTCCCATGCTGATATGAACCGGGATCGCCTAGAAGGAATAGATCCGGTCATTCATGTGGCTGCAACAATCCAATGGTTTCTTTTTCATTGCGTGACGTCAGCCACTTTCAATTGTCGTCTCCGCGTCGTGATTGGCAGTCGTGAAGGTTTCTATGCCCACATCTGAATAGCTTGAGTGGGGTGCTGTTGTTGAGGTTATCGTTTCGAATCGCTATATGTTAATCAACATCTGCTATGTCTGGTCTATTAAGTCTAGGGTTTTCCAATACTCATTTTAGAGCTTCCTGGTTAAGAAAATAGAATTCTGCCACCCCTCTTTATTGGTCGGATTTAAACAACGTTGTTAGCCATTTTTCTCACTAGGCATACATAGACATCAAATTCTTGACCTCTGGCTTTACAGACGAACACTTTAACCTCTGTCATCGGCGCACACTCAGAACAAAATAATCCTGTTATTCTGCGTTGTCTTCATATATTTTTATTACCCTTCAGATGAAGTCGAATTCTCAAGGTACAACAGCCAAATCCTTATTCACTCCACAAATTGAGGGGGCTCTTTTACGGTGAGCATACAGTTTGAATCTCAAATAATTTTAAAGTTTCTTTCCATTTGAAGGTTAGTTTGAAGCCTCTAAATGATAGTTTTTTTAGACATAGTTGTTTGCCGATTGTCATTTCTACCGAAGGATTTACTTTTCAAAATCTCCTTTGGGGTAGGTGGGAGAAATCTTGGAATCACTATGATTGGGAAATGTGCATTTTGTTGCCACTCTGTAGGTATTTCTTCACCAGTTCTAGTCATTTTGCTCATTGAATACGCCTGAATAGATCTCAAATTTGTGAAAATAAACGGCATACTCTTGTTCTCCTATACTTGCGTTCATCATAAAAGTTTCATAACCCATTAGGGAAAGTGTCAATACACTTGGTGTCTTGAAGCCGCTCTTATAAGAAACTTGCTTTTACCGCCCCTCTTTTTGACCAATGTGGTTGTCCATCCGCATCACTGTGTGTATCGGCGAGCGTCGATCTTGTAGTGTTTGACTTCACATATGTGCACGCTAATGTCAATCATAATCGAGTTTGTGCACCCTTAGCACACAGTTTCTGTTTCTGTATTTTCTTTTGTTGACTTCATCTCCGTTCATTAATTTCACCTATTAGTTGTGAGTACTTTCCATAACAAAAAAGGTTTTAATTTTTAGTCGGTTTACCTTTTTCGAACTCATATTAAAATCTCTCCTTACAGGTTTGACGAACTGTTGATGCAAAAGAACCTCAAGAAGGCAACCCGTTCGTCAACTTACGCATACATGGCTAACAAACTGGGTATAAAATCAAAGACCCTCCTTGCTAGGTTACGCAAGCTCAAAGACGCTCAAAATGGGGCTTCTATGGACCCTCTATTGGAGCGGCTTCGAAATGGTATGTGGTGTCTTTATTATCCTCGTGTTATGAAGTTGCCATTTCTCTTTTCAAATGTCTGTCAATTTTGTTACGTTTCATTTCAGCTGTCAAATCTGCAATGGTTGATGTTAAAACAGCTTATGAGCGAGATATGGGCTATTATCAAACGCGGCTGAGTGCTTGGGAGCGAGAGTAAGTTGAACTATTATGATAGTGCCGTCCCTCCCTTAAAATTGCTCTACTGCTGCTTGTATTGAAAAGTGCTTTTTTAAAATTACCATAATACCCAACCACTTTGACCAATAGGAATTGTTCGAAGTTGAAAGTCTGTTCCTTATTGATCAGTGAGAAAAGTACATTTGGAACTTGTTAGTAAACCTAATCGAATATTTCCGTTGCACTCGAGAGAAACCCGCGGGCTTCATCTCTCACGCGTTGGATTATCGATTTTTCGATTCCCACACTCACACCTGGATATGTAAGACCACCTGTGGAGAAGCCGTCACTGCAATTATTGGCTGCCTAGGTAGACAATCATTTATCACATATTCGAGCCTATATAAACAGATTTTGTTAATAAAAAACTTTCACTTGAATTATAGGTCTTCTTTTTTCCTCCTCTGTAAGTCTCATTGGCTGTAGCTCTATACAGTGGGCAACTGAGCAAGTTATAAATTAACTATTTCTTATTTTGTACTTCAATTTAGTTTTGAAAGTGATAAACCATCTTGGTATTTTGTATTTATAATGGCACTGTTTACGTTTAAATAATCAAAACTAATTTGACGGAAAACAGATCTTTCAAAATTCGTATCAAATGTAGGATACATACTGAGATATTAGTTAACAACATTGGGTTTAGTTTACATGAATGAGATTGCGGTGATTTGAAGTCTAAATTTATTTTGTGCTTAAGTACGCATTGTCCCAGGCTTATTAGTATCGATTGCATGCTATGTCCCATCAGATTAATGTGATGACCCATTCACCTCATTGTCAAATATTCGTATCCCGTGTGGTATCACATTTATTTCTGCACATGCAATCCCACTGTACTGTTACGTCATGGTAACAGGTATCCAATCATGCGTGTAATTTTCTTTCCGATTAACTCCTGGTTTATAGTACATTGATATAGTCCTGTATTTTCATATACTCATTCACCATTACTTAGGGCATATGATCCCTCTCTGTCTACCTCCATCTGTAACTCCGCCAGCCTGTGTGAACCCGCTTTATATGTAAATTCCAATAGTATCGTTATTCTATTCAACATATTCTTAGTGCTATTCAATTCTCTAAACTTCTGTTCCATTGATTTGAGTACGTTGTTAATTCCAAAACTACTATTGGTAAATTTTTTGGCTGGTATACTTTTGAATACTACATTTAGTGACGAGCAGTTCCACCTTGAATGTACTTCATACATACATGTATTAGCTTTCGTATTTACAAACCTCAAAAAACAATCCCAGTCCATGCGATATCAATTGAACTGCACGAAGTAAGTTTAAAGTGTTGCGAACAACGTACAAGAAAACCTGAGAGAGAAAATGTCTTGTCTAAATTACATGGTATTGCTGAGGTTATATCTGTGGAAGAACATCAGACAGATAGGCCGGGTCAAGAGTTTACTGTCCACATTTCAGGCGTTTGGACATCACAATAGGTAGTACCCCGTGATTCATCGTTATTTGTCTACGTTTATTTTATCCATCACTCTTTTACTTTTGACAGAAAATTCGCAAATCCTGAAGCTAAGCGGCCCGGCGCTCCAAAGAAAAAGTTTCCCTTCAATGCGCTTTGCAAGTATGTAATTCATTTCGTCTTCTCTAATATTTCTGTGCTCTAAACACGTTTTTTTTTCAATGTTCCAGATCCTATTTGGAAGCTGTTGTCAGCCATCACTTGGAGGCAGTTTTCCGTGAGACAAAGACCTATCCGGATCAGGATAGAATGAAGACCTTCTTTGCTAGTCTCATGCCTATTTGGCCCGATGGTTGGATCTCCATAAAGTGCGTATCCTTCTTAGTGTTTATCCCTCCCCTTGTCCTCTAAAATGTTCCCTTAAAAATTTGTTTTCGTTGTAGGGCACTTACGAATGCTAGTAAAAGTGTATTTGAGCGTATTACAAGTAAAATGTGAGTTGGATGAAATATTAGTTACTTGAATCGTGGTAAGACGGTAATCATTATCTCCTTGGTTTTGTGTAGTAATACAAATGGTCATGGGGCGCCATCAGCTTCTGAAGTAGTGAATACAGGGGGACCATCAAAACGGGTAGCAACTCCTCCAAGTAGTTTAACTCTTACACCTCCCAAACTAGCGCCACCGGTATCTACTACTTATCTATCGCCCACTGTTCGAAGCCCTCCATCAATACCTGCTGCAGTGCGTGCAGCGACAACCGCTCAATCGGGAGTAACTGTTGAGTTTTCTTCCACAAAACCCATTACCACTTCAAGTCCATATGTTCTTCAATTTGCGTCGCCAAGCACTAGCACTGCTTCCAAAAAGGAAACCCCCAGGGTCACCGTACCCCCAATTATAGATCTAACGGAGATGAGTAGTACCAATGTCAGTTCTAACAGTGCTAAACAACAGCAGTTGACTTCACCTGCATCAGCAGCACCTGCCAGCAGTACCGTGAATTTCTCCCCACCTAGTATAACTACGACTTCAAAATCGGGAACTCCAACGCCTGCGAATTCGGCGTGTCCACAAAGGAGAATTGTGTTGAATGCATCGCCAAGCACTAATTCGGCGGTTTCTTCGCCAACAATCCTCAATAGGGCACAAATGTCATCTGTCACAGTGCCTGTAGCACAGTTTTTGGGAAGGGGTACCTCTAGTTCCCCGATTGCGGCTACCGTACCACCTCAACAGCAACAACAGGCAAGTGTATTTGGTTAATAATAATGCGATTTTGAGAAGAGGATGTACATTTTTCAACGATGTATTAGTCGAATGGGGTTTAATCTGAGCTCGACGTTTTTTATGAAATCCTAAAATTATAGGTGATCAGAGATGGTGGAAGTCGAAGTAAAAAAATCCCAGAAGCACTCGACTTATTTCAGGATTTTATCCGAGTTTTAAATCCCCACAGGGAAAAACAACCAGCTTTCTGTATAATTTTGAGTCAGCTTTTTAATTCGCTATGTTAACGCTTATAAATTAAATTAAAAAAATAAATCAAACAATAATTTCCGCAAGTAATCATTTTTCTTCTCTGGTTCTGTAAGAACTAGTTTTTTGCTCCTGAAATTTTCCACCATTGCGTCGGAATTCAGTTTTCTCTTTTCGAAATGCTTATTTCTTTCTTTAGTGTTAAAAACTGTTCTTATTTTTGTGATGGTTCCCTCTGCACGCTAATAATCTCGAAGATAATTTCACTTTGTCTCTTAATTGTTATTATTATAACTTACAGCAATGCAGAAAAATTTACAATTTTTTCATTACGGAAAAGCAATTGAAATAGGTTAAGCATAGTTCTATAAGGAATAAGGGGAGAGGGTCGAAAAGAACACTAGAAGGGTTACTTTATCTGATTTTCTGACTTGATTTGTAGAAAACCCATCTGATAGGCGATCCGAAATTCAAATGTCATAATTCGTCGCTTGAAGTACTGGTCAAATTTTCATTCCCCAGTCTCCTGTGTTTATTGATCGGTTTTATAATTAGTTGTTTTTATCATTTCGATTCATTTCTTCTTTCAAAGGCCGAAAAAATGGCATGATATAAAACAGCTTACGCGATCTTAACGTAGCAGAGTTCACTCAAGATGAATGCCTCTTGATAATATTTTGTTCATTTCTTCGCTAGTAGAAGCTTATAAGTGGGCTCTGCTGTGTTAAACCCATTTTGGGTAGTGTCGAGTTGGCACTTACCACTCAATAGAATAGGTTGGTCAATAAACTCCGAATATTGTGGACAGAAATTCATTTAGGAATCAAGGGGTCAAACCTTTAAGTTCAAATTTTTGCAAATTAGACGAGGTTGCAGTGGACTACTCATTAATGAAAAATAGCGAATCCTGAATTCAAATGAAGTAAGTTCCATTTGACGCTCTAATTTTATCTTCTTCCACTCGATCCCTTTTGTCTACCCCTTTTTGAATTACTGGTCTTTTATGTTCCGATGTTTATCCATTGCAAAACTTTCTACCTATCATGGATGATACTGAAACACCTGTAGCAGTAAGAAAGTCCAGTTTTTGTGTATGAGAATAATTACCCCTAAAGTTGTGTTAGTTACATGAGATCTTTATCAATTGCTATTAACAATCATTGCGCCATTTCCCCTATTTATCCCATCAGAAAT
>CAADRB010000058.1:852526-871995 GCA_900708905.1 Hymenolepis diminuta | reverse complement strand
ATCAAATAACCCACAGTAGTGGTAGTATCAATGAAAATGGATATAAGCAGATTCAACATAAAGGGGTACTAACGGGGATTTTATATGGTATGTATTGGAGTATGGGGGTCAATAAGATAAATGAGTCTTTAAACTGACTAATAGCGAAGAGGAGTTAGCAACTGCGCACTTAATACTTGCATGACTAAATTGTATAACAAGGTTTCATGAGGTCATCCTATATGAACAAATTTTAGATATGGGACAAGATATTATTAAGTCGGTAATAAATCATGGACTAAAACCACTACAGGCTGGGCTATCCATTATTGACAGATAAGGTCTAAACAAGTGGTCAATCTCTTTAAGTAGTCGTACTTAAAATTGTATTTTCTCAGTTGTCCAAATATCAGTAGTTTTTCTACAGTGAGGATCGATTTGTCAATGCTTTCGAACTTAATCTGGAAACAGTATAATCGAGGATCAAACTTAAACATTTCTTCCTTTTCTATTCATTAATAATATGGGGCGAGGGTTATTCAGGATTATTATATTGATAAATTTTATTCCAAAATACCGAAATCCTAGTTTTCCAGATGGAGAAGCAGGGGAATGAGAGAGGAAATACAAGTCAGTTAGGTATTAAATGAACCTTAATTATATATTAATCAAATAATATACAATCGGGTCAATAAAATAAAAGGTAGGGTTTTATTGAAAATATATCAGACATTAGTAATAAAATGTCATTTTCTCAAGAGGAAATATTTGCTGTGTCCATTGTGCTTTCTTTCTAGGCCTCGACTTTACAGACTGTTACGAACATCATATCGGCCTACCAAGCTAATTTCCAGAAACAACAGGCCCAGGCTCAAGTTATGGCAAATATGCAGAAACAAGCTCAAGCCATGGTGAACCTCCAAAAACAGCAGGCTCAAGCAAGTGTTACAAAGCGACAAGAAAAACAACCAAGCATCATCCAGACTCAAGCCAATATTCAAAAGTCACAACAACGGGTGCAGCAAACCCCAAGACAACAACCTCAGCAGCAACAGCGCGTTACAACTTTCCCAGAAAATGTGCGTTACACTGCTCCAGTCTCTTCAATCATCATTAATCGGAGTCAGCAGCAACATCCACAAGCTGCACATGCTACTCAAATTAATTCAGCAACTGTAGGTCAGCAGGCCAGTATCGGCGCCAGTGGCAACACGCGTATTGCTCACTCCACCCCTGGTGTGGTATCTACTCCTCATCGCGGTGTTTGGGGGAGCCAAATTTCCTCATCATCAAGTAGTGGTACCTCTCAATTGACAGCTTCCCTGCCAACGGCCCAGATTATTCGTACCCAGTCGACACAGCAGCAGCAGCAGCAGCAGAGGATGCCGTCTCAACAGCAGCAACAGCTAATGCAAGCTCATAGTCAACAGTCACAAAATCAAGTACAACTTCAACAATTTCAGCAACAACAGCAGTTTCGTGCAGCTGTTGCCGGTATGGTGGCTAGAAGTCCACTTGATTACTTGTCTTGGACAAGACAGTTTGATACCTCTCAGAGTAAGTTTCTAATTCAAAGATTGCCAAGAGGGTTAGAAATTTTTAATATGATGTATATATTTCTCAGATTTCATTGATTTTCAGTATATACGTTTAGTTATGATGTGTCATTCCTTGTCCTTCGGCCATTTTGATCACCAATAGCAAATATTATTCTATTTTTCATAATTTAGTAGGAAGTTTAGGCATTTAGATGTGATGATTGCATCGTGTTCTAAGATTCACATTTGACGAATTGACAGGAGCATTTATCTTCTCGAGGGTCTGGTTCATGTTTTTCAACATTCACCTTGAGCAGATTGAAGATATTCCGAAGCCCGTAGGTAAGCTTCTGAAAAATACCGTTGTTCAGCATGATTTATCATGCCAACCACTGGATGTGCATCAGCAAAAAATCAGGTGGTTCAGGAACTAGGAAAGGAGTTCGTGTGCTTCTTAAGCGTTATTTTGATAGATTTCTCTATAGTCCTCATTATTCCATTAGTGTCGTGTTATTCAGTATTTTTCTCGTCATTCGGTGAGAGTGACAATGACAATCATTCGAATGCGGAAGGTAAAATTCGAAGATACGGTTGCACTAATCCTGACAGTAAAGCCATATCAGATCAAGCACAGTAGTTCTCTCACAAACGAGTGATCTGCCCAAAGGCCAACAGCATACACCAATCTTTTCCAAATCAAAAGGTAATTGGTAACGATTGAGAGAGGAATGGTGTAAGGAGTTTAGAGAAGTTATCTGATTTTATGTCCCTTGTGAATCACTGTGAAAATCGAGATGAGCCGAGCTGTGTGTGCATACTACAAAGGCCTTGGTCTCGAAAATAAGGTCCTCCATATAACTCGAGTGGTGCTTTGAGCCTCTTTATCTTCAAGACTTTCATTACATGAGAGAGTTTTATTTGGTTGGAGTTTGTCTTTGAAAGGGATTTGATGACACCTGCAGTGAATATCAGTTTATAAAAGCGAAAGTTGTGCATCCGCTTATATTTCCTTAATCTCGCATTTCACAAACTTGTTTAATTAGGCCTGATGGTAGAAGAAAGTTTATGCACAGAATTGATGTTTATAAGATGTTTCACATCCTTAGAGCTACAGAGCTGTTATTTGGTATGAGCTAACCTGTCAATGGAAGTTGTTATGTCCCCGTTTCTCGTTAAGAGATTTGAATGTGGGGTTTGAATTATTCTTGTTTCATTTCCTTTATCTAATAACTGCAACATTTTCTGTCTGGTTTGTAGAGAGCTCAGGAGACTCAAGGTGGGTTCTTACCCAGTTGGTAGATGTTATAATTCACAATTATTCTATATCAGTCGTTATCGTGTTGAAAATAATTATTGGACTCGAATTATGTTCGTATTATTAAGTATATTTCTCTTGTTACTTTAAAATGGAGCTATCTATTGGCTATATCTGATTTTGTGACAGACATCTTTTTCTCTAAAGGTCGTTTCAATGATTATCGGATTTGTGAAAATTTCCTCTTCATTTCATCGAGTAGCCCTGAATTTGAAGTAATTATGTAGAAGTACACGTCCGACTGCTCAGAAAGTAGGAGTGATTGCGTCACTAATTTCTACTGTATCCGACATGGTTTTTAAGCTATCAGGACTCACGAGTGTTCGAGTAGTTGCCAGTACTATTACTGTACTTTTGTCTGCAGTTTCTTAAACCGCCCGGATCTCTGTTGTAAAATCTATGGCATTGAGTTTTGTATGATAGTTACTGGTGGCCTTTGCAGCCTTGGCATGATACGTACCACCTTTTCTATGTAATTGGCCGTTTATTTATTAAGTCGGGCAAACGAGTAGAAGCATATGGGATTTGATCTATGGAATTTAATAATTAGCTAATAAAGGAGAACTATCAAATAGCGTTTTAATTTACAGGCGCTTGTAAAAATTAAGCGTCATATTTTCAAGTGGTTTTTGTGCCTTGGTCTCAATTGAGAATGACGTGTTGACAGTTTAACCAGAGGTATGGTAAGAAGCATAGTCTAAATAAGTATTTATTAAAGGACATCTTATAGATGAGGAGATGTAATGAAAAGGTATAAGGATCAATGAGTACGAAAATAGAAGGATGTACCAAGTAGCAATGAGTATAAAGGTGAGAAGTGACCATCTTATCACGGTGGTTAAGTAGCATCCAACGATGTGGTTGTTTTTATCTGGAGTTCGAGCTTCTTTTTAATCTGCGTGCTAACAAAAGCTTCCGTACTGGCTGGCGGGGCTGCTAGTTTAGCTTACTTATAATCAGCAGTAAAATCCTGTCTAGTGATCGTATTATTGCATAAATTGACAAATTATTTTCACCTCAAGGCGGTCGTAGTGAAGATAAAACAACATTTTCCGTAATAATTTTACCTTCTAATCCGTTGTTTATTGTTTAGATCAGTCCAATGAAGCTCATAGGAACTCTGATCGGAATAGTGGTAAATAGGTAAGCTACATTCTACGAACTATATTTAATTTGTCTTTTCTATGCAAAGTTAACTCTCTTGCATTTCTGTTTTTTACCAATTTCAGATCTCCGAGTGTAGGAAACGACAACAAAGCATTTAACTTAGATATAATAATTGACAAAATCTTGCAAATGTAAAATTATCGTCTCTTCTCCCCTTCCTTGTATGTCTATTCCCGTCTGGTCCATCCACACACAAATAGTGTGTTCCGAATGTTATTCCTCTACCATTTTTTACTTGGAGAAAATGCATGCGGCTTTTCTATTCGAAAGCTTCTCTTTTATTTGATTATAATGTGAAGCGGTATGTGATTACAAACGTCTGTTGAGGGACTGCCGCGCCTATGGTAGGTGATATTCAATAAAAAGAATGAAGATGATTTATAACTCAGCGATCTCTTCACTATATTAAGAAAGTACAAAAGTTAAAAATGGGTTATTTATTGGCCACCACGTTAGTCGGTATTATACCACTGAGACGACTTCGATCGCAGATACGAACATGAAAGAATCCGATCATAGAATTCCGTTTTGTCTGCTATAAGATTATTACTGTTGCGATGACATGAGATGTTATGTAGACCTCGACAAAAAGAAAGAAATAAGTTACCTGAACAGTTTAAGGTGACCGTGGAAGTCATCTCCAAATTTTATTGATAAAAAAATTTGGATTATATACAAACGTGGGGCGTCGGTCATGTCCGATCGTCGGTGTCTCCCGTGATGATTGTTTATTGTACGAGTATCTATGCCCACAATCTGGTCATCTATGTGGGATACGGTTGCCTAAATTTGCCCACTTCCTATCATTACGAATCACTAGTCATTAATTGGCATGTGCCGACTATGGTAATTATATTTGTTACGTCGATGTGGTTTGGTTGAAACATGGAAACTGTGTTGATAACATAATGTTATAGGCGGTTTCGATATATCTTGTACATATACTTCAAAGTTAACATTGAGGTGAAATGAATTTCGATGTAATTTTGAATCCCACTGTAATAACGCTTTGCTGAAGTGCTGAAATATGTGGTCAAAACACAGCTTTAAATGATCAGTCGAAGGATTTATTCGTATTTTCAGAAATATGTACACAAACAGGTCAATTTCTTTTTTAACCACAAGCTCACTATTAAGTGCCAAATACGATTTATTTAGACATGATTAGTTTCTTGATGGATAAAAAGTTCATGCAAAGGGCGCTTTAATTCGGCATGAATGAATACACAAAACAGTCCGGAGGAGAACAATGGGGAAGCGCTCGATTCGTATATCCTAATAAGAATGGACAAAAGTATGCTGATCAGGAAGTAAATGAAATTAAGCACAAGAATATCGTGATTTGTTAAGGTATTAGAAAAATGACGGTTATAGAATGACTGATGGTTCATGAACAGAAACAGTTACGAGATTACGGGGAAGCACTAGGACCCCGTTGAGGTAGACTTCGTCATCCACTCGAACGCTCTCACCCAAAACTGTTCCCTTTTCCAAACGCGTCTAGAAATTTAAAAAATATGATAGAATTATTTTCGCAAATATCCAATGTATTCTTAGTAATGGTATCAATAAATGAAACACTAAATACACAAATAAATTTTCGTTCAGTTCACAGATTTCTTATTTTGCTGAAGTGAGAGGAGAAATAATCCGTCTATGATTTTTTCAGTCGAGAACGAAGTGGCCTTAATAACAATTCCAGGTGGAATTAAAGCATTATCTCGAGATGAATGGATAGCTCAAATTTTCAGGAAAAGCATCACCTCTCAACGCAGGCAATGTGGTGTGGAGGTTTACAGACACTTTGTTAGACGAATTACTTCAATTGGCTCAATACTACCTTGAATTATCTGAGCGCCACCTTGTTACAGATAACAGTAAGTGCATATGCACCTTCTGTTGCCTAGCGAATTAAGTGTCAACTACAATTTATTTAAAATGTTTCCTTCGGTTATCTACCCCGCAGTTTAATAATAATTTATGTATACGAAATATAAAATATCTATTTTCCAAGCCCATGAGTTGATTGTGATTTCCTTTTGGGTGGAAAGGCAATAACATCCTAGAGCCTCCCTTAAATATGATTTGCGTTGCTGCTGTCCCTGATACAAATAATATAGGCCTTAGACAGAAGTTGGGTAGATGGGATCGGAAAAAATCTGTCATCAACTAATTACTGGCCTGCCTCTGGAACTTTTCCCAAACATTCTATGCATATTCCCCTTATATTCTCCTTATTTTTACAGATATAATTATTATAATAACAAGAAAGACATTTCATAGGATACTTAACGATGCATTTACTACTTATATTATTCTTGAGACATACATATTTGATTTTGTTACTTTGAAACATGTTGCAGGATTAATTATACGATCTAATTTTGAAGAGACTTGAGCTTCGTACAATGTACCACTTAATCGAAATTAATATTAGATCTTTATGGTGACTTTTAAAAGCACCATACGGTTCAACGAAATTTAGTCATTAAATATCTGGAATAGTTTTACTCAATAATTAATAATCAATAGTCATCAAAGACCTAATGAGTATATGGAAAGTTGCAAAACCTTAGGAATCATCAACTTTGAGATAGAAAGGGGAGGTAATGCTAAGCTAATTCTTTTCACCATGTAGGGGAGTATATGAAGGGCATCTACCTCAAAAAAACTGACAAAATATATGTGTATAAGACTGATGAGTTAGGTAGAAAAAAATAGAGAAGTAATTTATGAACACTTCAGTTTAGAAGACTAGATATATTTTCAGTCCCATTTAGATATTTATACCTTCTCTAAATAGAACGTAGAAAGAATTAATAGTATTAATAGAATTCATGTAATAGACCAAGACTCTCAGACAACCTTAAAAACAAAATTAGGGGCTAGATAGCAATGTAGAACAGTGAGTTTTGCTATGCTCAAAAAATCTTGGGTAGTCTCATTAAGCTGCTCTTGGCTATAAAATTACACATAAATCTTGGTCGTATGACCAATCATTAGATTAAATGAACACATTTTCATGAATAAAACTAACATAAGTTTTGCTTGCACTGTCTCGGGAATTAATGGTAATAGTGAGATTATCTCAACAAATGTCAATTTGTTGCTCTTTAGCGTTTTAATCAATTGAACATGGCAAACGTGAAAATATAGTAACCCGTTATATTACTTCAGTATTTGTTAATGCAAATGAACACATTATCCATTTTTGACCTTATTTCCATTTCTGTAAACACCAATACTCTATAATGTTAGCTGTAAACATAAATAATGTGCCGGCTTATTTCAGAACTATTCTCAACTGATTTTATGGGCAGACAAAATCTTGTCCATTGAGGCTCATATTAGTCTTCTCTTTTCTCTTATCGGATGTAGTGGGAATGGCCTAGAAACTTTCACTGAAAAATTATCAGATCCTTAATATTGTTCGTGGAATGTCAGTAAATTAACTATACCTATGAACTATAAAACAGAGAATCTGAAGAAGTCACTTTTGTTCAGTGTCTTCTTGTTTATTCTTTGCTTTCCGTCTGAACAATTCTGCTATTTCTAAGGGGAGATAAGAGTGGTTAGGGATATTGCGGTAATTTTCTTTGGGGTGAATTCGCAAAGGTGCATAATTATTCAGCGATATAATTCCTCTATAGGAAAAATATTTTGGATAGTTTGACATTGAGTAAAAGCTTTTGTACAATTATTTGAAATGCAAGACTGCTACACAAATTGCAGAGAAAATGTTCCTCCGAATCCAACCTTCAGAACTACACATTACAAGAAAATTCTGGAAAAATATCAAAAATTCGTATCATTGATAAAAGCTTTAAATAAATGGATTTACTATTCCATTCCGTAATAGACCTAGACGTGGTAGTTTTAATGATGGTTAGAGTTGTAGATTTTACAACTTAGAAACAATTTAAAGCCCTTTTTCACGCGTTCTAGGATTCAAATAAGCGATATATCGAAAAAAATCGTTGCTAGGCTCATCTACTTGCTCTCAGCCTTACGAGAGTACAAATAAATCAATGCATCACAAACTCAATTAAACCTATGGATCTTTAAGCTCTGAAAACCATAAAGCCACCAAGGGACCTGGGGTTCAAAATAAGCAAACTTGAACGTTAGGACATTGCATAAGGATATATTCCTTATGAGAAAGTTAAAACCTCAATGCATTTAGAACAAATGGAAAATATTATCTAAATGAAATTATTTTTTACATAACATGCATTTCAGTTTTCCAAGTAATTAAAATAGGAAATGTGTAAGGACTTTTTGATATTCAAATAACTTCAGCTGAAAAAGGGCCTTGCTCAAACAACGAGAACTTAGCTGTATCAACTAGTTGTCTTTGGTTGTAAAGAAAAATAAAATCATCGAAATAACATGACCAACAGCCCTATTTATTCAAGTATTACGGACATGAACCCATCCACGAATATAAGGATTGAATCCCAACATTTGAACTTCGGAATATTAAGTCAACACAGTGAACTATAGGCATTAAGTTAAATTTGATAAATTAAAAAAAAGTAAGTAAGGTGTCCTGATTTTATTCCATCACCCTTTTATTAGCCAAAATTAACCCGTGAGGTCGGCCATTGGTTCATTGGGTGTGTATCAAAGGACATCGAAGCCATGATCTCTAACTACTGTCCCACCACAGTGTAATCTCCCTATCGTGGTCTTTGTCTAAAACCTCACAGTCCCACTCAGTGAACCCCCTCCTCTTCCCACAATGGTGGTTTATACGATGTGTTATACAGGCATCTTTATCTCACCTTCAGCTCCAGAGCTTTTAGCAGAGCTCCCCGAGGCAATACAAAGTTTTATCTGACGAAAACCAACTTCTAGAAACTTGATGTACGTGAATAACACTTAAAATATTTATATACCCATCAGCCCTTCTAGACTGAATAAAAAGAAATGAATAGATTTTTCCTATTACCAAAATACAGAGCTGATTAGTGGAATAGAAATTCATCAGAGTATATACGAAAGCAAATCTTCGTCCTGAGTCATTCTTCTTTTAATGGTCTTCAAAGCACGCTCAGAAATCTTAGAATAAGAAGTTTAACGTGGTCTAAGTTACAACCTGAACTTAAAAAAAAGCATTTTATGGCGGATATTACCAACATTCACTCTTCTCTAACGCCCTGACAGCCTTACCTTTGACACAAACCTTAATTTTATCAAATGCGTAAGAAAAACAAGATATAAAAATACAAATTTTCATTATTAGATACGCAACAATTACATATTTAATGGATTTCACAAAAAATGTTGTTCAGCAAGAACACTTATAGGCTAAATATATCTCCCAACTAAACAAGGTGGGCTTCAGAAAAGTAAATCACCGCAGGGAACAGAACTTGTTAATATTTGTTAATGTTTAATAAAGTAATTGAGCATTATACAAGATCTGAAGAAATCTCTTTTAATTTAACCATTTAATCTAAATAAGTGTACTACAAAAATATCGATTTAATTAAACACAAAATTCTTCCGTAGAATTTCCAAAAATGTAATTCTAATCTAAGGTTTCGGAAATTCATGCTTCTCTTTAAAATTGATTTTCTGACAAAATAACTAAAAATAGAAATATTCATAAAAGATTTTCAATTTAACCTAAGAAATATACATATCTGATAATCTATTAATAAAATTATAAATTCCATCTCCTTGCCTACAGTTTATATTTAAGAATATGGCATTAAAAGCATGCGAAGAAATACATAAAATTGACAATCAAAAATATTTTTACTCACCCATCGTCCTACGTCCGAATTCCAGCCAACAATACTACCGTCTAACCAGGAGTGGGATCGAATAGTTGCTCCACTAAGAATAGCCGAGTCCTGTATCCGAACCCCGTCTTCAATACAAACCCCAGGTCCGAGGGTTACGTCTGGGCCTATCACGCATTCTGGCCCAATTTTCACGGACGGATGCTACAAATCCATTTTGAATAAAACAATACATGCTTACTATAAGAACATTTCCAAGGAAATTGGGATAGTCACGGTGCTCAAGATTTCCATTAACTCTCAAATACTCAAGGTACATTCGAGTACCCAAAAGGAAATCCTCAGGCCGACCAATATCCATCCAAATTCCTACAAAAACTTAAGCAATCCAACGAACATAATTACTTGCCTTTAATTTCAATGCAATATAATTCGCCGTCATCAACCATTCTAGGAAATATATCCACTTCAAGCGATGTAGGTTTGCACTAGTAAATTATTAAAAAGAAAACAAGCACACCTCGATCCTTTTGAGAATTGAAGGACTGAATACATAAAGACCGGCATTTACTTTATTAGCAATAAAATCAGGGGATTTTTCGACAAATCGTTGGACAGCACCCGATTGATCATTAAATACTACTGCACCGAATCGTCCTGGCTCTTTTACTTTGGTAACCTTGAGATAAATTATGAAAACGAACATACTGCCATTGTGCCCTCTCGGCCATGGGATTTGTGAAATTTCATTAATTTCTTGAAGGGATATTTACATATGATATCGCTGTTGAAGACATAAAAGGGTTCGTCAGAATCATTTAATAAATGTGCAGCATTAGCTAGAGGGCCACCGGTTCCAAGGTGCTCAGATTCGTAAGAAAATATAATGTTAACATTTGACCTTTTCGTAACCATCTTGCACATTCTTCTGATTTCATGTTCTAAGCAAGCAGCTTCTTCGTTAATAGCAAGTATAATTGTTTCAATTCCGACCTACAAATAATTTTACAAAGAACAGCCTACGTGTACAAGTGCCTCAATTTGGTGCATTAACATAGGCCGATTACAAAACTCCACCAATGGTTTGAGGACGCTAAGAGTAAGTGGTCTCAATCTTGTTCCAAAGCCTCCAATTAGTATTAACGCCTTCATTTTAAATGCTCGTCCGACACCCAAATAACGCGCTTACGACTCATTTGATGTCAACAGATATAACTGGTGAAGTCAAACCCTAGATATTCAATAAGTGTATTCTCTTCACTTAAAATATTCCTGTAAGGATAAAATTGTTTCTTTTTAATTTATAAATATTTAAACATTTTTTGCATCAATATTGCGGCATCAGTGATTTATGAAAGATCAAATAAAATGTTTGAATAAAATAGCTTTGCGATTCTGACCATTACTACCACAGCCATAAATTTTGTAACTTGATAAATAAAGCATTCCAAGCACCTATTGTAGTCCCATATCCGGTTGGCAATTTTAATATTTAGGGAATATTATATGGGAAATGATTTTTCGTAACTGGTTTTGAATGTTCACAATAATTTTAGACGCAAAACATTGATCCTCTGTGATTGCTCCAAGAGAATAAGATTTTCTTGTTAGCATTCATTATGGTAGAATTACAAATTTCCGAGCATAACTTTAGCTAAAAGTGTCTGTGAATAATTAATCGTCACGGAAATGATAAATTAGTCAAGTTCTTACTCAATTCTTTTGACTTGGATCAAATTCCTGTGGTAAAGTTAAGCGGACCTTCACTTACATCGACCGAATAGATGGAATAAGTCAATTCACTCATGTTTCTAAATCGATACGGTGTCTACCGTCAGGTCACCCCAATTTATTGATAAATAAGTTAGAATTATATACAAAACATTTATTCGTTAGTCGTCAGCCATTTCTTGCCGTCAAAGTCTGAAAGTGATGATTGGCATCTGTTTATGTATCTGTGTGCGAGCACGCACTCTCACAGCTGGACCGTCTGTGGAAACTGTAGCCGAGATTTTATCACCAGTTGTTGATAGACCTCTGCTGTCTATAGCATCTTCCAAAAGTAAATTCTTAGAAATCATTGCCTTTACATTAATGTGTGTTAATACCGATTTGTAACAGTTTGTACAGCCAAATATGTTTATTTAGCATTTTTCAAACTAAATAAAGTCCGTCACATGAAAATATTACTTTATGGCATTAAAATTCAAGGGAATTAATGATAGATAGCCGTCATTTATATTATTCTTTTAAAATGAGATTCAGCCAACTTTCTTTTACGTATACCAGTAATCAGATGTATCGGTCTTAGATATCTCAAGACGTCTTATAGTAAAATTCTTTTCAATCAAAATCATGAAAAGCAAATAGCTTGATTTATTTATTCTCGAAAATCTTGAGAATTTATAACACTCTCTAATTTAATTTTCCGATCTTAATTAAGCACGAAGTCTGACTCACACACTAGATTTTTTCATTATAAGTCCTATCGAATGTATGTAATTAACCCGGTCTGTACCTTCAAAGTAGAAGAGCCCATACAAAATATAAAATCAAGCGTAAACTATCTGATATTAATAATACCGTTTATTGCTGAAACAAAATTGTCAAATTATTATGGCGAAATGGTGCAAACTTCAACTCTTTTTGTTGAAATTTTTATTTTATGATGGTATGACTTAGGCCTATCCTGTTGATGTAAGTAATCAAAATATCGTATTGTTAAAAATTACCCTAGTTACGTTGTATAATTAGTTTACAGTCAAAACTGCTTCGTTACCACTATGACAATTTCAAAAACATATTTCTGCTGCTATCCACCTCAAGTTGATTGCGTTTAAATGGGAGCTGAGGAGGGGGAAGACAGAAGTTTGGCAATATTTATTCCAACAAAGCTGGCGTCTTAACAGTCAACCAACCACTAAACTAACAATTGTTTTCTCCCAATTAACAAATATATCAGGAGTAGCGTCGTCTGCATATAGTGACGAATAATAGGCTACTTAGAGACCACTTGCTGGACATTACTAATCCTTGCCAAGGCTAATCATAGACATTGTGGCACTTTGCTATGTTTGTCGATGCTATAACGTAACTAACTAGGAGTTCGGATAGTAATCTAGCAGAGCCAACAATCTAGAAAACTGGGTAATATAGCAACTTAACACAGAAGCTAATAACCCACGGCAGATCAGAAGGCACGTTATAGTCAACACGCGTGTATTAACGAAACTCACACTCAATCGGTATCGGCTTAAACAAATACGAATTATTATCAAGTGTCTTTTATCGGTGGGGAAATAAAGAAAGAAAATACATTTTTGTTCATAGAAGAAATATTGGGAGCGGGGAAAATAATTATCATTTCTTCTAACAGTCGAACCTTGATTTGATCCATGCGACATTGCCTACTGTCAAGGCATTTCGCTAGAACATCTGGTTGATTATTTATGGTTCTATTCCTGCCTAAATACCCGTAAAATAGCAAAAAACAAAGAATAAAATATTAGGCTTAAAACTACTCAAACAAATGCAGATTTACAAATAGGGATTTATATGCTATGTGAATAGTACTCTTGACTAGAAAGAAGCTAAGTGTAATCTGATAAGTATGTTCTATGGTTATGTATAATGAGTTATACATACTAATGAATTTATTGGTCAATGTGTATATTTGCCAAGTAGTCTTTTGTCATTATTATTATAATAGTTTCCTTCCTTGTAATAGAAGCGTTTCCATGTATTAATTTTATGCTATTCACTCACACCCTACGACTCTTTTCTTAATTAGTATGGCTAATAATGTATTTCAGTTTTTATCAGACCCACACGCGGATTATACTATTGTTCTCATATTGTACTGAAGTGTTCATTCCCCCCTTAATGGTAAACTGTAACCTTAATTCGCTTATCGACTTTTTCAAATCAAACATCTACTGATTTTGATATCTGATTTATTATGCTTCTACTCTTTTCTCTTGTCCCAATGTTGTTTATCTTTCTTATTTATAGTAAATGTTCGTCAATTCTTGGAAGATTGATAGCTTAACGGAAATTCTAAATATTTAAAGCTCTTTCCAATACCACAAAGCAGTACCAGCAACCATTGTGGATGAAATACTTAATTGTAAGAATATCCTAAAAATGAACAGACCCGAACTCTACACAGCCCTGAAGTAATACCTACCCATACTCTTCCAGGACAGTGAGCATCGTTGGCGGAGTGGTCAGTGTGCACTTCTGTCAAGCCCGAAGTCATTAGATTAATACCCATTGGCGCATATCTAGCGGTGTGAGTGACCGATTGCTCTGATTTGTTCTAATTAACAACAGGGATGGTAAAATGCGAATCCCTCACAAGATCAACCCCATGAAACTTCTTTACACAAGTCAAGTACTGCTGGTGAAAAATGACTACTATTGCGAGTTTATTTCAAATGGCTGGAGTGATGCTCAAATACTAATTACAACAGTAGTAGTTTTATCGAAATTTTTTATCCACAAATAGTGGACACCATTATTGTTAATATTTCTTAAATGGACTATCTCCGTCATCTGGACCTACTTATTTGGCGCTGACGACTCTAACAAATAAGTGGATTACAAACATGTTACCTTCGAGTCAAAGAAAATTATATAGACAAAATGTCATAATCGCAATCAGAAACAGCTATACAACAGGAAGTTTGTAGTGGATGCTACACCAATAAGTCTTTCTGCTACACCTAAGTAATCCGAATAGCCTCTAGCAGAATCTTCGCTTATCCATAATCGTCTCAGTATCACATCATCTACTCTATTTTCACCCAGGAGGGATCGCTTGCGGCGGAGAAGTTGGGAAGGAGTGTGATCTCCCAGTTCGACTTGTAAGAGCAGTTGTTGCACACGTTTTCCTGAGAATCAGAGAGGCTTTGTCGACAATATCAAGAACTTAAGCAGCAACATCGGTTGGAAGAGCAGAAAAAGCATGTTGAAACATCATTTTCTGCTTGGTAATGCACCGCAATTGAAAAATGTTCTCTAATTGACGGAACCAGACATAAGAAGTCATTGAACAACTTAAGTACGTGTTGAAAATACCGATAGTGTATATTCTCTTCGCTTAAAATAACAGAAAAAATTCTTTATAGCTCTATTGGACTAAATCTACCAAATTTAACTTGTTTCCCCATTGAGAATGAGTTCACTGCGCTTACAGGCGTGCTTCCAGCGTGCAAATGAGTATCGATTTCACTCTAATTGAAAAGTCAATGAACATCTACGGCGCTAAATGCCTTAACTTTAGCCGATCGATGAACTAGCCAAAATTAAGATAATTTAAGCAGCGTTTCATCCAATTCCCCAATGGAACGAAATTAAACTGAAATCAATATTTTAAAATTGCACTAGAAACCATACTTGTAAATACTTCCTTTTGAAGAAATGTTCCAGTTAAAAAACATTAAAATAAAAACGCAAACTCTAGAAAGTTAAACTAAAGAATACATTCCTACATTGTGGTATGAGCATAAATGAGAAATCAAAGTGCAATGCGATCTGCACCAGACCATTTCAGATCTAACGTAAGCCTCGGAAGTTCAGGTATCCGAGACTTAGTGACTCGCTCTATTGAGGTTCGCGTGAATTAAGCTCAACTAACAGTCAAGCAACCATATGTACTTTGAAGAAACAAATCGGAAGCGAGATGATTTAAAACGGAGTAAAGTCCAAATGGAAAAGTCCTAAATTGTCAATAAGTAGAACCACCTCCTAAAGACAATAACGTGCACAAAATATCAAGAGCTCGGGGCCTAGCAATCCACAAACTCGCTGACAGACTGAAGACTTCGGAATAGATTTCCACCACAAATAACAGGATGAAAATTACGTAAAATCACTTGAAAGTGTAAAACTACCAATCTAATATAGTAAACAGTTCAACAAGCCGTATTTATTAGGCAACAAAAAATATTCTAACAGGAGGAAATAACTAGTTCATTTTTTGGTTAATCGAGGTAGAAAATCGACTGAATACATTGACAACAAGGGCGACCAAAGCATTTAGAGTTTGATCGAAGCCAATGCAAGAGTAAGAAGGAAGGACAAAATGAGATTGGTTGAAGCGGTGAAATTCACCGTTTTCATGTCAAATCCGATGGAGTAATCCCAAGCCTACAAAACACGATATCTCCGCAATTAGCTTTCGATCATTAGGGAATTTAAAAATATATGACTAGCAACCCACCAAGTGTCTCACGCCATTGGTGTAGTGATATATCAAAGGATATGCTAGAAGGAACTTGGCGCCATAAATATAATATGGGCCGAACTGGTAACTGTTTATATATTCAAGCATGGCATCAAAGTTACCAGTGTACCAGAATCCACCACAACCGAGGGCCATCCAGGCTAAACTCCAAAAGAAGATTGATAAATTTAATTGCTATACAAAAACACGGCAATTGCATTATCTGGAAACTCACCAAGACACATAACAATACCAGTTGATCGGTGCATGAAAGAGGTGCACATGCACAGTGGGGGCTTGTAAATGGTAGCGTGTGGTGAAATGGGACGCTTAAGCTTGATGTTTCTTTCCCAGAACTCTTGCATCTCATTCTGTGCTTGGAGGCGCACCTCCTCGGAAGAGTTAGCCTTGCCATATGAGGTAAGAGTTAACACTGGGGTAGTTCGAAGAAGAGAAGAGCGAGAAACAAAAGAGAAGTTTTTAGCAGAAAAAGCGCGGAAAGGTGTGGCACTAGCACGCAGAAGAGAGCTAAAAGAAATAAAATATTATTTAATTTAGATTGAAGAATATATTAAAAGAGTAACATGGATGAAGGAACCGACTTACAATGCAAGAAAAGACATAGCGACCAAGGCAGGTTAAATGCAAAAAGTCGCTGAACAAAAATTCTTTATCACCGCGCCAAATTGCTTATAAAAACAAGTTTAAGGTCAATAAATAAATCAAATTTTCCCTAACAATATGAATTTTATTCTTATGTTTTAATGTAAAATAATAATTTATTTCTGACGAGACATCAATAATTACTTTTTAGATGTACTTTAGAATTTATTAGACTCGCCTTCAAATAAAATACTTCAAGATTTTTTAATTATTAAGCATTAAATAATCTTTTCCTTAATCCTACACGCTTATATGAGAACATTGCAAATGCAGTTTTAGCCGTTTAATTTCATTTCCAACTTTTGCATTACTTCAATTTTTTCGAAAATTCACGTGCAATTTGAAGGGTTCTACACATATAAGTTTGCTTACATGATTCACGCAAGTTTGCAGAAAAATATTTTTACCCTGATTTTACAATTTTCGGGGTTAACGGCAGGAACAGTGGAATTGTGTAAATTTTTAATACTTATTATTTTTCTTATGATATTTCACTTTACTTGTTCTTATATAATGCTATCAAAATTATGTCAAGAGGGTTAAATATGAGGAATTTCTTATTTGTTATCCTATCTATCTGCTGACAACTGTAAGATAATACGATTTTCTTTTCAAAGTGCCATGACCAGGCATTCATTGTATAAACTGTATGATAAACTCTGCGGACATGAGACGACTTAGAATCTCAGAGATCAGACCATGAAAATCGGTCCTTGAAACATTCCAATGTCACAAAGCGAACTTCACACTTTAAGAGAATATGAACAACCTAATGCTTATAGAATTCCTGATACACTCCTCTAAGAAAACCCCAATTTATACTATGTACTATGTAAAGAACTTTGCATTGTCATGAATTTTCATAAAAATTACTCTTGCCCTATTTTTCAACGGCCATAATTGCAATTTTAAATTCATGTTACGTTTCATGCCCGTGCTTGTGCCATGTATTTATCTATATCTAAGGAAGAACTGAAATTCAATTTAAATTGTTACAAGTCAATATTTTTTGGAAACAAATTTTTATCGGGTAATTTAGGTCTGCTATTGGTTGCATATAAACTGCGAACATTACCTTTGTTGAAATTTCTTAAAAAGACTATTTCTGTTATCTGGACCTACTTATTTGATACTGACAACTCTAATAAATGAGTCAAGTTCGTTAATAGATTAAATATTTAGTGAGAGGTAATTATATCCAGCTGAGTATCATGCAAACATCCTGTATTAGTAATTCTCATCCTATATCAAATACCCTAATCGAATTCAGCTTTGGAAGATCAATGCTGCCATCCAATATAAGTGCACAAGTGGCGTACTTTTAACCACTGTCAGTGCACTTTACAAAGGAACCAGTCATTTTGAAGTTGGATCTGCCAATAACAGGTTTGAATATTTATACGTGCAAACACTAGATGCTTGGATTCAGATATACGCTTCTGCATCAGTCATTGCCATAGCACGAAAACTTATATTGCTTCTTATATACTCCATTGGCAAAATAATTGTAGTTTTGTTAATTTAAAATGAAGTACAAACCTTTAACTGAACACATCTTCGACGAATATTTATGCATTTTTGATAATAATTATTATTAAGACTTAATCAACCTGGAGAATAATAGAATACCACTTTCACCTGAAACACTTTTATTTCCCCTTGAAGATAAATGTGTCATTGGGCGTAGGGGACAATTAAACTGTGTTTAACCGTACTTTGGTGTTAGATATTTTCCAAAGCGGTAACAAATATGTCGGCCATGGCTAGGTGGTTGTATTTTCAAGTTATATTTTCCATGTTTATGGTGTATTTTGAATTATTAAACGACAATTTTGATCGAATTAGAGTTGAGATTTTAAATAATCACACCAGTGAATTCGTTTTTATTGCAGTACGTTACTGCGTGCCAACATTGCTCCTTTCCGGACTTTCGTAACGAGAAACTACTCTTTGGTTTCTCCTTCCACTCTTCTTCGCACTACTCCAGTGTTGAATATTATTGCAAATGGTAAACGCACGTCACCCGAGGATGTTCGCCTTCAAGCTCAAACTGAAATGCAGAACTACTGGGAAAAAAATCTCAAATTGAAGCGCCCACTTTCTCCTCATGCCACCATCTACAGTCCACCACTTTGCATGTGCACCTCGTTCATGCATCGTGCCACTGGTATTGCCATGGCTCTTGGTGAGTGACCTCTGCGATTTTAACATGACCTTAACTCTTAATAGGAAAGTAACTGATTTCTTCCTCTATTGTTCAGCCTGGATGAGCGCTGGTTGTGCTGGCTTCTGGTATACTGGTAATTTCGATGCCATGCTTGAATACGTTAACAATTTCCAGTTTGGTTCTACAGTTCTCTATGGTGCTAAATTTCTTTTGGCTTATCCCTTGGTTTATCATTATACCAACGGTATGAGACACTTGGTAAGTTGTTGGTGTTAGTCTTGTTTTACATCTTAGTAACTGGTCAGTTTATGATGGTGATGTCTTCTGTTTCAGGCCTGGGATTATGCCATTGGATTTGATATGAAGACCGTGAACATGACTGGTTCTACCAATCTAATTATGTCCTTTGTTATCACCGCCTTATTGGCTTCGATTAAACTTTAGATACGTTAGGGTTTGATCACCCTTCCCATCAGCGCCACTAGTTGTTTGTAATGTAACTGGAGTATCTGCTCCACTTTTCGCTTCAACTCTCATGAATCGAATTTATTAAAGTAGCTAAAGCCCTGTGACCTTTTACAGAATATTATACTTTCAGTTTGAATAATATATGTAATCTTCATTTATTAGTTTTACGTGTTCTGGGTTATTTGATGTCATTTTC